>VDFB02256363.1:206493-222227 GCA_007258455.2 Sequoia sempervirens | reverse complement strand
TCTCTCTCTCTCAAGTATCTCCCTCTCTCAAGTATCTCTCTCTCACTCCCTTAAGCTCTCTCCCTAGTACCCTTAATCCTCTACCCTATAAATGTACCATCTAAAGCTTAAAAAAACCAAATTTATCATAACGCGAGCGCGTTATTAACTAGTAGAGATATGTCCGTTTAGGATTAAATAACGCGAGCACATTTTTTATTACACTAAAAATGGTAAAACATCACAATATACCTATGATGTTGGCCCACATTCTACATATTCTCCTGGTTTTGCGAGTGCTCAGACAAAAAGTAGCTTTTGGTGATTGAGTGAAGTGTGCATGCATGATTTTGAGATTCCACCACCTTTTGAATGTTCTTTCCATCACCTTTGCATGAAATAGCAGATTTTTCACGTTGAGAGGCATATAATATCAATTCAAGTTTGAATTACAATGATAATTGATATACAATTGAAATGTGGAGGGGAACAAGCTTTTGAAGAAGTCAAATTTTTGAGGAGTTTGAGGAAGGAAGAAGCAAAGGCTGCATAATTGGGTAGAACTCCTCCATTTGAAACTTTTCTTTTTTAGGTATGTGAAGTCTTTGTACATTTTCTTTCATTCTATTATGGCTTGCTTTCATTTTTGTTGTTTTGCTTATTCCATGTTGATCAAATTGTTTGTTTGTGATGCAATATCAGATTTCCAAGCCACTCAACAACATCATTTCTTTAGGGAACTTCCTTCCCAAATCAAATCAGGAGAAGATCAATTTATACAAACTTTTTCAAATTCATCCAAAACTACTTTTCATTCAACCAAAATCCATTTATTTCATTTCAAGTTATAAGGCTATTAGTAGCCAATTCACCATCTCCATATAGCAAACCATTTTTAGAATCAACTTTCAACTTTGTTCTTGTCATAAACAATACAACAATCACTCATCAACTCAACTTACCCCATCAAGCAAAAAACAATCAAACACCTCTGTTCCTTAGACCTGCAATCAAATGTCATCCCATCCATTTAAGATATCTTTGCTCAAATCAACACATCCATCATCCTATCTTCACTTAAACCCTACTTGAAAACACCATTTTTTTGAATGAGAAAATTCAAAATTTTCTTCATGCAACAGTATCTTGACTTCTTATTTATATTTACCCCTGCCACACACATCTTCACATTGAAAAGACACTAAATATGATCCATGCCACCAACGTACTAGCCCTACATCGGTGGAATGGCTAAGAATCACTTTTTAGACTCTCAAAACAATTCTAAGGAAACCACAGACCGAGACTTAGGATACTAAGTTCAAATTCTTGATTATTTGAATTACAATTCCTACAACTTTCAAGAATGAAAGAAGTCTCTTTCCCTGACAAGAATCAAATCTTAGAATTCTTGAATCACTATGCAACCTGATAACAAGAATAGAAAAGCTTTCCAAAATAACTAAGCAGAGGTTTTTTTATTGATTTTTATGGATTTTTGGGATACAAGATTTGCCTTTCTCAAGCTTACAATGCTTTTTAAAGGTGTCTAAATCAGTTGAAATAACTGCCTCTTCATCTTCATCAACCCATCCTTGCCCTTCCACCAAAAAGACTCTTCACCTTCCTGCTTTTGTGCAATTTTACTTTTTTATAATAATTGATAACTTTTGTTATAAAAAGCAACTTTTCAATAATATCACCTAGTGACCTATTTCATGGTGCAAATACATTGAAATTCATCATTTCATGACCTTCACTCATCATATTTACTTGAACATTACAAATTGAACAACAGCTCTTTGAAGGAATTTCATGACCTAGGTGCTCCCCGCGCATTCCCGGGCTTTTGTCATGCAGCTACAACCTTACGTTGTCAATGGACTTTCTTTGTGTATGCTTCCAAAGCTTTCATTGAGTTATGCTTCCAAAGCTTTCAATTAGTTAATTTGACAACTTAGCACTTTTTGCATAGGTAAAATTATTCGTCATGCTGAAGAAACGAACTGTTAAAAGGAAAAAACTAACAAATGATCAACTCCAAGCATTGAGAGATAAAGAGAAAAAATGGATGAGGGAATATCGTGAAAATCATAAATTGGGAACGATTGATGAAAACAATCTAGTTGTAGAGGAACCTCAACCATCAAAAAGAGAAAAGAAATTGGTAGCACAAAGGGCACGAATGTGAAAGAGTCGTGCTAGGGGAGATGCAGATACCGTAGTTGGAGACACACCCTCTACTGCAAGTGAATACGAAGGGACACCATTAAGCACAAGTGAACATGGAGGGACACCATCTACCACAAGTGAGTATGGTTGAGGCAAAAGAAATTGAAGCCCCACTATAGATGGAGAAAACATTGAATAATTCTACAAATATTGTTACTGAATGTGGCCGGAGAAGGTACCCGTACTACAAGAGTGTTAGTGTAAAACATTGGTTGTTTGATGAATTTGACACGCATCATAAGATTCTTCATTACTCAAACCTTGTCGTGGCATCCAATGTTCATTTGACCAAATATGGGGGTAGAACTTTGAACAAGACCTTGTGGAAGGTCCATGAGTTTGACCATGAGGCAATACTTGACACAATAAAGAGTAGAGAAGACCCGGATGGTTCATTGGATTAATTTGTAAGTATATGCACAATGGTTCTTATTACTTTATACTTGTATCCACGTCAATTTGGTTGATGCCAATGATATCATCTTATTTACTTTGTGTATCTGTATGTAACCAGGAAAACATTGATTGGTTTCCCCTTGCATAAAATGCAGATTTATGAGCCATCCAAGAGAATCTCAAGCAGAAAAGCAATGCAACATCCTTATTTTGATGATCTTGAAAAATCTCAATTATGATTTTAAGCCATTACAAAAGTGTGTGCGAAGCTTGGTGAGGCAATTTCAAGTTATTCATTTAAATTTAACCTTATCATGACCACCTATGACGTAGACATTATAAGAGCATCTTAAATTTCAAGAAATTTTATTCATGAGAGTTGTTGTGTGCAATAGGTATCTTGGAACTCCCAATGAAGATGTATGACCAAGACTGACTAAGTTGAGAGATTGCCATGCCTATCTGTAAGTGCCTTCCATCTATTTTGGATGAGCTATTTCTTTTTATTCTTTTCCTTTGCATATCTATAACTAAACTAGTAAAAATTGATTGGTCCCTCCTTGCAGAAAATGTTGATTTTTGAGCCATCAAAGAGAATCTCAGTCAAAAAAGCAATGCAACATCCTTATTTTGATGATCTTGACAAATCTCAATTCTGATTTGAATGAAATCTTGCAATAAAAGTTCCCTATTCATAAATTTCTATGTTTTCTTTTAGTTTTGTTACCTTTGTACCGCCTGTATAGTAGATTTAGGCCTTGTCCTTTGTAGATTAAGATAATATAGAGAATTAGGTTTCTTTTGAGTCCATCTAGAAGAACATCCATTGATTTTTTCCACTGTTAGAGCACATTTTCTGAAATTTAGTTTGGAACCTTCAATTTGAGGTTTTGAGAGTCAAGTAAAGAAATAAAGCATACTCCACTGAATTAGGCTTGTAGATCAGTGGAGTAGGGTTATAGTGGGGTGTTTATGGTGCAGGAGCACCAAGGACAATCAGGACCACAAGGTGGTCAAGTGGTAAATTTTGATTTGTAGTCCATGAAGAATGTTGTAATAAGGTCACAAGGACCATTAGGAAGTGTTTTAAGTCAATCTGGGTTGGTAGGCTATGAGGTTGCAATGTCATGTTAGCATGTTGTCAATTTGGTGTAATGAAGCCTTGAATGGCTTAAATGTGAAAATGTATGTAAATTCGTAATGTAAGGGTCAAGATGATGTAATGAGGCCATCATAAGGTCACTAGTTTAGGTATGGAGTCATTTACATCAATATGTCAAAAGTTGCACATAACAATGCAATGTTGTCAAACCAAAAGTTGTCATTTTGCAAATACTTAGAAGTTGAAGGGTCACACTTGTAAAAGAAGTTGAAAAGTGGTTGTAGTCGGTTGAGGAGGTTGATATGCCTTCAAAAATGCCTTGTGAACGTTGTATGTTGTTGGAAATCATACTATCCAAAGCAGGAGCACCAACTCCATCTTTTCAACACTTGAACCCTTGTGGTTTCTATTATTTGGTCATTTGATCATTTAGGGTGTTCTTAGATGGTTTGAGGTCATTCTATTTCATTTAATAAGGATTCAATACCATTTTTGTATGTATTAGGTCAATTGAATCATGATGTAAAGAAGTTGATCAATAAGGGGTTTCATGTGGTGAACCTTGTAATTTAAGTTTTTTAGGTTATTTGTTATCTCCCTGGAAAGTGGTTTTCTCCGCAGTGTCCAATTCTTCGCTGATGGAAAAAGTGTTAAATGGAAGCAAAGGGAAAGTTGCAAAGTGGTGCAATTTTCGCTCAAGAACTCCGTGACCAAATGGACTGTTCCAACGCATTTGAATAGGGCATGTTTATGCTAGGCATGGTCCTCTTCAAACTCCAAACACGCATCACTCCAAGCTGTGTTCAACCGATCCTTAAGGGTCCAAAGGGAAATGGCTGCAAACTTCAACATGAGGTTACCTCAGACATTGTGAAAATTATCCGCCTAACTTCATGAGACGTTGGTCCCGGCCTACAATAACCCCCGCCATTCCGAGTGGTTTTCCCGCGGTGTCCGCCATTGATGGAAAAAGTGTCAAATGCAAGCAAGTGAAAGTTGCAAGGTGGTGCAATTTTGTTTTAAATCCAGGGGTGACAAAACGTATTCATTCCAATGGATTCAAATAGGCATGTTTATGCTAGGCATGGTCCTCTTTCACACCCAAACACGTGGAATCACTCCGAGCTACGTTCAACCGGATCAATCCCTTAAGGGTTCAAAGGGAAAAATGGCTGCAAACTTCAGCATGAGGTTACTCGGGCACCGTGATGCTTATAAACTTCGACCGGGATCCTATGGGATCGCTGCTGGGGTCCCCCACAATAACTGTTTCGTTAATCCTCGAGTGGTTTTCCCGTGGTGTCTAGTTTTCAGTTGATGGAAAAAGTGTCAAATGCAAGTAGTGGAAAGTTGCAAGGTGGTGCAATTTTTGTTTTGCAACTCGTGTGACCAAACGAACTGTTCCAATGCATCTGAGTAGCCATATTTACACTAGGCATGCACGCGGAATCGCTCTGAGCTACGTTCAACCAGATCGATCCCTTAAGGGTTTGAGTGTAGAATGTTGAAATAGGCTATTCCTCCTATTGTTCAGGCTGTGTCTCGGTGATATGGGCCTAATGTAACTTGAATTGTGGTAGCTTGATATACAGAGTCTATTGATGCTAGGGTTCAATTTGTATGATTTTGAAAAAAGAAACCAACTGAGTAGAGTTATCAACATTATTCGTAAATCATAAGAATTTGTTTAGTACACTAGCCATTTTGATGCCTTCTTGTAGTCTCAAGCATTATTTTGTGTCATTGTTACATTGGTTTTCGAAGTGGTAGCTTAATATAGCTCCATAATACAAAATCTGGTTCACGCTGATTTTCATGTGAATCAAATCATGTTGATGTGAAAAAAAACCATGAGACCATAGCTTGTGGTGCAGGAGCACCTAGGTCATGTAATGCCTTCAAAAGGATAAGTTTTCAAAAATGTATTTAAGTCCATGTAATGCCAAAATTAAATGTAATCAAGGCATGAAAAAGCACAAAGTGTAATATTGTCAAAATGCTAAATATGTAAAAGAGAGAAAAAGAAGGAATGTGAAGAGACAAAACAAGAAAATCAAGAAATTCAAGGAAGAGGATGAGTCATAGGTAGTTCAAGGAAGATGAAGAGGTAGTTGATGGTTGGAAACTTCTTTGAAAGCATTGTAAAGGCCGAGCAAAGAGATCATTGTATTCTAGAAGAATTAAATTAACAAAGAGTTCCCTATTTTAGCTTATTTTATGTGTTTTTCAGTTGTTTCTTAACTTGTACGGACTGTGCAAGAGTTTAGGATTCAAATTTAGATTGTTTCCAGTAGGTTGGGGAATCGCCATTTGTTTTCATCCATTTGCAAAGGAATCCAATAAATTTAATGTTTCTTTGAGCATTCTTCTTATGGCTCGGTTTGAAATCCTGTGCATTGAGTTTTGAGAGTCTTATAAGGCATTTCCACACTACTCAACCAATGTAGGTCAGGTAGATTGGTGGAGTAGGTTAGGGATAGGTTATTTTTTATGTTTTGATGTTTGTGAGTGGAGGAAAAAGCAAGAATACCTTGAAGGAGTTGTTGCTACACAGGAAATTTTGAGTTTTCCAGTCAAAATGAACAGTTTCTAGCATGACAGTGGAGAAAGAAAAAGTGCATGGGTTAGAATATGTTTCCAAATTCCTTTTCAGATGTATTTTGACATGTTCCAATGGTTGGATGGAGGTTTTTATGTTTGCATGTAGCCTATACAGGAAACCCTCATTGATTTTTGAGTTTTTCACCCTATAAACAAAGGTTTGTCAATATACTATCAAAAGAAGTCTTTTAATCCCTGAAAATGGATAAATTGGGAGTTTTGTGTTATGTCTAATGAATTTTTTGAGGTTTTAAGTGTTTTGGGAATTTTTGAAGTGGGTCTTCTTTGAAAATCAGCCCTATTTTAGTAGCCTTTTTTACAACGTTTAGACTAAAAACTGCTTATTTCTTCAATATAAGTTATTCTAAGTTTTTGATATGAGGACATGGGCATTAAGAGGTCTCTAAAAGTATTTTGGATCTTGGGTTTTGAAACTAGTGTGTTTGGTTTACCCGATTTAGGGCATGAATGTCTCATTGAGAAGTAGTGCCTTGACTGCTCAGAGAATAGAAGTATGACCTAACAGTGATCGGTGAGTTGATTTTGGGATAATGTTGTCTAAGTGATGGTGTCAGGGATACATGGAGTCTTGGATAGGGTTTAGAAGTGAGATATGTTGTTTTGACAGTTGGATAGTGAGGAGACTTGGTGTAAAATAATACATGAAATTGTAAGTTCAGTCAGAACAAAGTTAAGAGAGCAAGTTCATGATTTGTATTAGTTGTAATAATGATGTTCACAGTGCTTGACGGTCTGGTAAAAGTCTGAAATCCAATTGTAATGATGGATTGACTATTTGGGACAAGTTGAATGAATTGATTGAATGGAAGAGTTCCTTGTTGAAAATGGTGTTTTTGAAATGCATGTTGATCTAATTGATTGAATCAAAGTTTTCTAAAATGGTTTTTGCTTTGAATGAGTCAATTGGAATATAGATTTGTGGAAGGATGAATGATGAATGATAAGAGAATTTGAGTGGATGAAAAGTAGATTTCTGATGAAATGTTGAAATTTTGTTTGATCTTCTCCAAGATGAGTTTGGGACAAGAGTCCCCCCAAGTTGCTGGAGTGGTTTGGCACCCTTTTGTATTGCATCAGCTTGTTGCTTACTATGCTTTATTAGATTTTTTCCAAGCATCCATAGCTTGTTCAGCACCTGCTTTTTAGTTTTTAGCCATAAAGAAGGCAAAATGGAAAGTTTGTTTGATAAAATGCTTTTTGATGTATATGTATGAATGTTAGCATAGACAAGGGTGAACTCTGGGTCAAATTAAAGAAATGTGGTTTCATGGTGATGGAATGGCATACCATGACAAGAAAACTAAGTTATGTATTGTCATGGCATTCCATCAAATTCATTGAGACCACATTTCGAGGCTTTTTTTCAAACGCTTTTCTCATTTTTCTATGCTATTTCTTATTAGTATGTTTTGATAGATTTTTTCCAAGCATCCATGTAGCTCTTTTGGAAGCACCTATTTTAGGCTTTCAACCATAGCAACAAGGAAGCAAACTATTTGATAAAATGCTTTGGTGTAAACATGTATGATAAATGTGTAGTAAAGATAGACAAGGCAACCTGCTGGAAAATGCCCCAAGCAAATGTGGTCTCACGGTGATGGAATGCCATGACAATCCACAACAATTTTCTTGTCATGGCATTCCACCACCATGAGACCACATTTCTTTGAGGCATTTTTTTCAAACAGTTCATTCCCTTGTCTATGGTATTGCTTACTATTATGCTATGATAGATTTTTTCTAAGCATCCATAGCTTGTTCGAAAGCACCTGTTTTAGGCTTTTAGCCATAGCAGCAAGGCAATGAACTGTTTGATAAAATACTTTGATAGACATGTATGAAAAATGTCTTAGCATAGACAAGGCAATGAACTCTTTGAAAAAATGCCTCAAAGAAATGAGGTCTCATGGTGATGGAATGCCATGACAATCAAAAGCATTTGATTGTCATGTGGCATTCCATCATGTCATGAGACCTCATTTCTTTGAAGCATTTTTTCAAAGAGTTCACTGCCTTGTCTATGATATTGCTTACTATTATGCTATTGATAGATTTTTTGCAAGCATCCATAGCTTGTTCGAAAGCACTTGTTTTAGGCTTTCAGCCATAGCAACAAGGCAACACTTGAACTATTTGACAAAATGCTCTGGTAGACATGTATGAAAAATGTGGTAGTATAGACAAGGCAGTGAACTGTTTGAAAAAATGCCTCAAAGAAATGCGGTCTCATAGAATGCCAAAATGACAACCAACGTAATTGGCGCTTGTTCCTTTAGTTATTAGTTATGCAATGTAAAGTAATTAGATAATCCGCTAGGTTGACTTGTAAAAAATTATATTGTAATTGAAATTTATCATCTATTAGCATCTAGTTAGTTATGAAATGTGAAGCAATGCTTTGAGTTTGAAAGATATGTAATGCAATGTAATCAACGTTATGAATATAAACTACAAAAATCTATTTTTTACAAAGTTACCGGTTCAGTTTTGGGTTCGGGTTCGGGTTCGAGAACCTAATTCGCCGGTTCGGGAAATTTTTTTTGGGGGGTTGGGTTCATTTTGGGTTCAGTAATACAAAAACATATAAAAATCAGAAATATATACATATTTGCAGCAGTAATCAAGTTCAGAATACACCACCATATTAATAGTCAAATAACATAGCAAAAATACACCACCACTTTCATAGTCAAATATTAAAATATTAGTGATACTCGAATGTCATGATACAAAATTATAAACTAAAGTTCAAACATAAAAAATTTCAAGTGTTTACAATCACCCAATATTGATCATTGATCAACTGGAAAAGTGTGAACATTTTTCATGTGGAAGGAAAACAAGAAAATAGTGTTACATAATTATTTACATTGTGAAAGAGCCAAAACCTTTTCTTTTGCAAATCGTGAAGAATCTTAGTGATTTTTGGGTGTCCTTGCCTTGGAATGGAACTATCCTGAGCCATGAATGATTGACCAGGAACTGTGAGAAAGAAATAAGATAAATCATGCAACTTACATTGCAATTTCTTTCCTTAGGAAAAAGGGCAAAGTTTGCTTTTTCAGGGAGAATCTCCTTTAGAGTTTGAACACATTGATAATTTTCAAGATAGACTTAGCCAAATATGTCATCTAGGTTTGAAGCTTTTAGGTAAAATGTTTGCTTCTTAAAATTTTGTTCAAAATTCAAGATGTAGGCTCTCCTCCCTTAGGGAAGAGAAGGCCTATCAAACCTAACACTCTTATGCAACACTTCTTAATTTCTTGTTGATGCAGTATTAGATGCGAAGTTTCAAAATAGGCATGGCTATATAAATTCTCATCTCAGGACTATCATTGCATCAAATTAAGAATTTTCAATTCTTTATGGTCTAGACAAGAGAAGTATGGAGTAGTGTTCCAATGCTAAAGTCTTATTGTGAATCTCTTTGCTATGAGTGGTTCAAAAATGAGGAATTTTTCTTCTACACCAAATGAGAAATATTCATAATATGTGCTAGGAAGGAATAAGTCCATAAGATCGAGTATGCAAGAACTGAGAATTGCAAAATTGGCTTACGTTTGACTTCCACACACATAAATTTTCACACTTTTCGTTGTTCACACGTAAGTCAAAAAGTATATGTGCCTAAGTTGTAAAGTATACACTTGAATACACGTAACTCATATCTATTGAACCATGAATTTATAATGCAAATATGGACACCATCGATAAAAAAAAATTGTATTAAAAGCAAATAGTCATGTACGCATACATCAATAAATGTCGATATAAGTATAAAATATAGTTACAAAATAGCCATATAGGCTTACGAGAATGCCATATAAGCATACAATGTCAAATATATCCAATACAAAATATGTACAAAATTGCCATGTAGGCATACAACAAAGGGCTCTGCATTCAAAATTCATTTCTCTCCATGCTTTGGTTCAAATACAATTTTCTTTCCCTTTGCTTGGCGATCCAATGGCGATAAGTCTGTCATCCATTTCTACTGTGCTCAAGGAGTGCTCCTGCTGCTCCTCCTAGTGTTTAGTTCCTGGTGAAGTTTTAACTGTTACAATAAGAAGTAAAGATATTAATATATAGAAATCACATTATAAAAATTGATATATTTAACAAAATAATCACTTACGACCATCTCACGATCACTCTCCTCGATGGAAATATTTGCATGCCGATGTTGAAGCGTGCTCAAGCCCTGTATAAACCATCCAAATATGAATTAAACTACGAATCAATAATGGTTTGATTTTTCACTAGAACTAGTTCATCTATAACAACGAATGTAAATTGAAATTTAGTAATTTGCCTCATACCTCCCCTATCAGAGCCATCGAGGATTGTATAGCAGTATAAGTTCAACAATATCCATTGCCCTCATAATATTTCGGGTGGTGTTTCACACCAACATTTGAAAATAAAATAAATTATTCAATCACAAAAAAGCTACAATAGCCATCCACGGATGACCCTTATAATGTATGAGATCTAATGAACAAAATTTTGAGTACAAGTATTAAACTATATATTTCTGATTATTAGTTATCGAATTTGAAGTAATGCTTTGAGTTTGAATGATGTGTAATGCAACATAACCAACAATATGAATATAAGCTACACAAATCTACTAAACTTAGAATTCATTAGTTAAGTTCTCTTTATTCTATATTACCTCCGTGAACGTTTGATCAAATCTACTGGCACTAGGAGGTGTTTCCTTGAAACCTCCAACATTACCTTGTTCAACATCCAAAATCACATATTAAAATACCATTCGTAAAACAATGTTATTAACATGTAATAAATTTATAATTGTTTACTAGTTACATACCCCATTGATAGTTGTATTACAAAAATAAGTAGGTGGATGACTAGTGTATCTAGTCTCTACACTGTGACCCTGCAATTTTATTAAAATAATAAAACTAAATTAGTTAATCTTGCATTTCACAATTGAAATTTAATAAATTAAATTCAATGAACATGCTGAATTTTACCTGAGTGTCAATGCCATATGCATCATGCAAAATGTCAGCCGTCCTCTCCATCCCCATAGATGCATATGGATCAGGATGCGTAGTAGCATATGGATCCTACGTAGCACCCTCCTGAGTGTCGGTAGGGTCATACGAACAAGTCACCCCGCAAGATTGACACACATGGGTTCGAAGGCCACCACTTGAAGACTCCCCTGGATGGCATTTTACAATAGGGCTAGTGTGATGGATGCCACTTTGGGTTAGGGTTGTGGTAGCACGTACTCGACACTCTCCTTATATTAAAGGCATCACAATCTGCTAATGAGGCTGACCTATGAGAGGTCATCTCCTTGCCGTAGGATCCGACTGTGCACCGGGCCTATCCTAAGCTGACCCCCCATCTCTCCCTTGGAACTCCCTCATATCAAAATAATTTGGGATTTGGTTCAATACAAACTCACTGTATAGTTTCCTAAGAAAATATTGGGGGACTTCACAATTATTACACGGTGGGTAATCAAAGACCATACCATTTTCATAAAATGGACTTTAATCTATTGGTGGTGGCTTCCAATGAATAGAAACCTCTTTGCATTGAGGAGTGGGGTTGAGGTTGATTTACATATGCCCTGGTTGTCTACCTCCTATCTTGCCATCCAGATATTTGTTGGGTGATTGCATCTACATTTTTTCACATATCTTTCAATGAATTTGCTAGAAGCATTCTTTCTATGGTTGAAGCATTTGGATCACTCAACCTATCGATAAGATCCTCAAGTTGTTTTCTATTGTTCTCAATTTCACTCCTCAAATTTTCTTGAGTTCCAGGAGGGTATTGAGAGAATGGTGGGGGAGGTTGATTTTGTTGTTGAGGTTGATTTTGTTGAGGATTTTCCTCTTCTTCTCATTGAGGATTTGTAGGATTTCCTACAAAATTTTTTAAAAATCAAATCTAACCTAAAACAAACAAAATCAATTTCAAACTAACAAATTCAAAACAAATAGCAAACAATACTTACCTCCCACATCTCTTCGTCGTCGTGGTGCCATATTTGCAAAGAAAATCCAACTCTTGTTGATGAAATTTGTAGAAATCCTTCCTCCTAGAATGCGAGCGCGAAAGTGAAGGTTTTTGGCCGCAGGCAGAGCTGAGAAACAATAAAAAGAAAATGATACAGATTTCACTTTTTTTTTCTTTTAAAATCACATAACGCGAGCGCATTATAATGCACTCACGTTATCTCTTTTCAATTTTTTTTCCCATTTTGGCCACAAAAGTGCGACCAACTTCATGCACCCGCCCCCATATCCATTATGACACCTATACCTTAGTGGATGGAAAACACATTCTCATTGGCTAATGAATTTATCCTTAGTGTAACCCAAATAGATAAGGAATGTCGGTGTATTGCACTACACGTGGGTCCCATCCTTTCTTTAGGTGTTTATGTCATCGTACAACTCAAAAGCCGAGATCGTCCATCACTGACACAACTATCTACCTTAAGCGTAATTATAATGTTTCATAATTTTAAGCTTGTATCAACAAGTTTTCCTTGATCCTCTTGATCTATTATTCCATTTGACAACCTTTTTGATCTAAGGTTAGTCCTATTTTTTAGCTTATCCCAGCTTTATAGAGATTCAATCCTTCTTCCCATATAATGGACCTAATCTCAATGATAGAAGTTATAAGTATTCTACAAATCTACCAAGATTTGGTTTATCCCATCTGCCTAACTGGCTAACATAATTGAATTCCTCATAAGATAATCATGGTTTACACAAAACCTTAACATTTCATGCTTTTTTCCATATGAGATAACCTTCTTAGGAACATTAAGCAACTGCTTCATATATTTTTCTATTTGGACTTAATATCCTAAAAATAAAATTTCCTAATCAAAATTGGTTATCTTGGTGAGTCTATCCACCATAAAATTATGTCAGTTCCTTCGACATAAAAATATCAAACTATTCTTGTGATCTACCACTTCCCCTCTGGAATTCCATGGGAGTATACGAGCCCTGCCAATGACGACATCTTGTCATCATCCTTTGGAATTTTGGACATCAACTTGTTACATTATACTTTATCCCCTTCCAGATCATAGTGGTTCCTCATTCAAAAAAAATTGTTGTTCCCTTGAGTACCTGAATAAGAAATCAATTTACCTCACTCATTCTTTCATCTCCCAAAATTTTGGGTACATAGGTTCTTTATTCTATTCTTAAAATATAATACTTAAATTTTGATGGTGGAGCTAAACTCCTTCTTAGGACATTCATATCTTGGATTTCTTTCATCCCTTAATCATTCCCAAGCTGTAATCCAATTTTTAGCTCAATTTATTTCTTTTGATGAGCATTTATACTAGTTCAAGTAATAATTCCCATTTGATCATGGTGACTCGATATGATCTTCCAAAAGATATCAACAATTATTACAAACTTAGTTACCATGTATGTACATTCCTTGATAAATCAAGATTACAAATATATAATTTTTCCTTTTCTGATTCCATAGGTGATAGTTTCTCCTTTCATGATTAGGCATGCTACCTATCCTTTTCTAAAACATTATTGATAATATCAAATGGATCTTCCAAAAAAAATGTGAATCAAAGTTGAGTCAAGAATATTCGTCTCTTAATAGTTAAAATCTTCCAATACCTTTCACCTAATAATTCCAATTCCCAAAATTTTGTGGTCATGGAGACTAAGAATTTGATTATATCATGACTTATGAAGAAGCCAAAAGTAATTGAAAATACATACTTTAAATTTTGTTTGAATGGGGTACTTTATTTGAGTCAATCCACTCTCCTTCTTCCCCCTTAGTGTTAGCACAACATTCGATCAACTTAAAATTTGAACTCTTAGCAACGTACGTTTTCCCCAAAATTGATATATCATTCCTTGCTATTGACTTCTTGATAGCTGATTGATTACTACTTGTCTTTCTTACCCTCCATGGTATGCCTTGAATATACTTTTTGTTTCCAAATTAGATTCATCTTCGATCTCTAATCTCATAGATTCAACAGTTGGATCCTCAATAACGAGATCTAATGAATAAACAACTTTACAAGTTAAGAAGTACTCTAGTATTTCATTCTGATTTTCATGTACATACCAATATCCTTTTTGAGAAAGAATATTCATATCCACCAAGCCTCTTTCGTTGATGAGCTTGCTTGATGATCCCTTATGAAAAATGTGTCTTTACCTTAATGTGTTGTTTCTAAATTATTATTTTAATTCAAAAAATCGGTCTCCCTTCATATCCAATTTCCTTTTGGAGCATCTAACATAAGTCCTCTTTTGTTGAACAATCGGTGAATTCAACTCTTAATTGAGACTTTATCGAATTTAATCCAATTCACTTTTTAGTTCCCAAATAACATTCATCTTTCCAAGTGATTTTTCCCAATTCTTGGTAACTTTATTTTCCCATAACTTCAGACATTCTAGGGTTGTTTGTCTTCTTTCTCCTTTTCAATTGGGATCTCCAATTTGACTTTGCCTATTCTAGTTGGTGGAATCATGCCAAATTTTAATTCTTCGTGGGTTTCTTCTTTTCTTGACCTATGGGTAAACCCACAAAACTGGTTTACAATTCTAGTGAGGAAGGAAAATTGCAAAAAATGCCCCCATGGAAAAAAAAATGTTTTTTGGGGGTTCAAATGAACATTTGGTTCAAGCGAACTTAAAGGGGGTTCGCTAGAATCCCCCTTCGAGTGAACCCATTAAATGTTGGGCCCCACATTTCTCAGGAAAAAAGAAAAATAAAACTGTGGAAAGGGGGTTCGCTCAAACCCCCTTTTCTCCCCTTCTCCCCCTTTGGCACCAAAAATCTCCAGAATGTTTCCCTTTGAAGCTCAAGTTGAGGATGAAAATGAAGGAGACTTCATAGACCCAACTAGATGATGGTAATTCTCAGAACGAGCTATCCAATGAATATAATTTTAATATACATTTTGGTTTTATTATGTATTTTTTTTTTAGTTTGATTAAACATAGGTTTTTCACCGAAAATCAAGCTCTTTGTTCTGCACATGTAGAAAAATATAGCAGATTATAAATTTTTTTTTTGAAAAATATCAGTGCACTAGATATCGATGTCTTTGATCCAAAAAAAAAATTGAATTTCGATACGTACAAAAAAAAAATGTTGTATATGGTCCACCTATGTCTGAATTGTAATTGGTTTGACTTTGAAACTTGATTAAGGAAAAAATATTCAATGAAATGCTATGAAACCAATTCCATGCACTAGATATCATAGTTACAAATCTAAATTAAAAACAAAAAAAAATATCCTTCATGGAAAAAAGGTTACGTTGTATACGGTGAGCATCACTACTTAAAAATGGTGTTTACTGAAAAAACTATTTTTTGAAGGAGATGGAAAAATA
>VDFB02256363.1:77500-206393 GCA_007258455.2 Sequoia sempervirens | reverse complement strand
AAAGAGAATCTCAGTCAAAAAAGCAATGCAACATCCTTATTTTGATGATCTTGACAAATCTCAATTCTGATTTGAATGAAATCTTGCAATAAAAGTTCCCTATTCATAAATTTCTATGTTTTCTTTTAGTTTTGTTACCTTTGTACCGCCTGTATAGTAGATTTAGGCCTTGTCCTTTGTAGATTAAGATAATATAGAGAATTAGGTTTCTTTTGAGTCCATCTAGAAGAACATCCATTGATTTTTTCCACTGTTAGAGCACATTTTCTGAAATTTAGTTTGGAACCTTCAATTTGAGGTTTTGAGAGTCAAGTAAAGAAATAAAGCATACTCCACTGAATTAGGCTTGTAGATCAGTGGAGTAGGGTTATAGTGGGGTGTTTATGGTGCAGGAGCACCAAGGACAATCAGGACCACAAGGTGGTCAAGTGGTAAATTTTGATTTGTAGTCCATGAAGAATGTTGTAATAAGGTCACAAGGACCATTAGGAAGTGTTTTAAGTCAATCTGGGTTGGTAGGCTATGAGGTTGCAATGTCATGTTAGCATGTTGTCAATTTGGTGTAATGAAGCCTTGAATGGCTTAAATGTGAAAATGTATGTAAATTCGTAATGTAAGGGTCAAGATGATGTAATGAGGCCATCATAAGGTCACTAGTTTAGGTATGGAGTCATTTACATCAATATGTCAAAAGTTGCACATAACAATGCAATGTTGTCAAACCAAAAGTTGTCATTTTGCAAATACTTAGAAGTTGAAGGGTCACACTTGTAAAAGAAGTTGAAAAGTGGTTGTAGTCGGTTGAGGAGGTTGATATGCCTTCAAAAATGCCTTGTGAACGTTGTATGTTGTTGGAAATCATACTATCCAAAGCAGGAGCACCAACTCCATCTTTTCAACACTTGAACCCTTGTGGTTTCTATTATTTGGTCATTTGATCATTTAGGGGTGTTCTTAGATGGTTTGAGGTCATTCTATTTCATTTAATAAGGATTCAATACCATTTTTGTATGTATTAGGTCAATTGAGTCATGATGTAAAGAATTTGATCAATAAGGCGATTCATGTGGTGAACCTTGTAATTTAAGTGTTTTAGGGTTATTTGTTATCTCGGAGTGGTTTTCCCGTAGTGTCCAATTTTCAGTTGATGGAAAAAGTGTTAAATGGAAGCAGTGGAAAGTTGCAAAGTGGTGCAATTTTCGTTCTGCAACTCGTGTGACCAAATGGACTGTTCCAACGCATTTGAATAGGCATGTTTATGCTAGGCATGGTCCTCTTTCAAACCCAAACACGCAGAATCGCTCCAAGCTATGTTCAACCAGATCGATCCCTTAAGGGTCCAAAGGGAAAAATGGCTGCAAACTTCAACATGAGGTTACTCAGACATTGTGACACTTATAAAATTATCGTCTAATCCTATGAGATCGTGTTGGTCCCGTCTACAATAACCTCTCTCAGTTTTTGTTATCTCGGAGTGGTTTTCCCGTGGTGTCCAGTTTTCAGTTGATGGAAAAAGTGTCAAATGCAAGCAGTGGAAAGTTGCAAGGTGGTGCAATTTTTGTTTTGCAACTTGTGTGACCAAACAGACTATTCCAACGCATTCAAATAGGCATTTTTACGCTAGGCATGGTCCTTTTTCACACCCAAACACGTAGAATTGCTCCGAGCTACGTTCAACCGGATAGATCCCTTAAGGGTTCAAAGGGAAAAATGGCTGTAAACTTCAACATGAGGTTACTTGGACACCGTGATGCTTAGAAACTTCTCATCTGATCCTATGGGATCGCGTTGGGTCCCTCTACAATAACTTCTCTCGGTTTTTGTTATCTCGGAGTGGTTTTCCCGTGGTGTCTAGTTTTCAGTTGATGGAAAAAGTGTCAAATGCAAGTAGTGGAAAGTTGCAAGGTGGTGCAATTTTTGTTTTGCAACTCGTGTGACCAAACGAACTGTTCCAATGCATCTGAGTAGCCATATTTACACTAGGCATGCACGCGGAATCGCTCTGAGCTACGTTCAACCAGATCGATCCCTTAAGGGTTTGAGTGTAGAATGTTGAAATAGGCTATTCCTCCTATTGTTCAGGCTGTGTCTCGGTGATATGGGCCTAATGTAACTTGAATTGTGGTAGCTTGATATACAGAGTCTATTGATGCTAGGGTTCAATTTGTATGATTTTGAAAAAAGAAACCAACTGAGTAGAGTTATCAACATTATTCGTAAATCATAAGAATTTGTTTAGTACACTAGCCATTTTGATGCCTTCTTGTAGTCTCAAGCATTATTTTGTGTCATTGTTACATTGGTTTTCGAAGTGGTAGCTTAATATAGCTCCATAATACAAAATCTGGTTCACGCTGATTTTCATGTGAATCAAATCATGTTGATGTGAAAAAAAACCATGAGACCATAGCTTGTGGTGCAGGAGCACCTAGGTCATGTAATGCCTTCAAAAGGATAAGTTTTCAAAAATGTATTTAAGTCCATGTAATGCCAAAATTAAATGTAATCAAGGCATGAAAAAGCACAAAGTGTAATATTGTCAAAATGCTAAATATGTAAAAGAGAGAAAAAGAAGGAATGTGAAGAGACAAAACAAGAAAATCAAGAAATTCAAGGAAGAGGATGAGTCATAGGTAGTTCAAGGAAGATGAAGAGGTAGTTGATGGTTGGAAACTTCTTTGAAAGCATTGTAAAGGCCGAGCAAAGAGATCATTGTATTCTAGAAGAATTAAATTAACAAAGAGTTCCCTATTTTAGCTTATTTTATGTGTTTTTCAGTTGTTTCTTAACTTGTACGGACTGTGCAAGAGTTTAGGATTCAAATTTAGATTGTTTCCAGTAGGTTGGGGAATCGCCATTTGTTTTCATCCATTTGCAAAGGAATCCAATAAATTTAATGTTTCTTTGAGCATTCTTCTTATGGCTCGGTTTGAAATCCTGTGCATTGAGTTTTGAGAGTCTTATAAGGCATTTCCACACTACTCAACCAATGTAGGTCAGGTAGATTGGTGGAGTAGGTTAGGGATAGGTTATTTTTTATGTTTTGATGTTTGTGAGTGGAGGAAAAAGCAAGAATACCTTGAAGGAGTTGTTGCTACACAGGAAATTTTGAGTTTTCCAGTCAAAATGAACAGTTTCTAGCATGACAGTGGAGAAAGAAAAAGTGCATGGGTTAGAATATGTTTCCAAATTCCTTTTCAGATGTATTTTGACATGTTCCAATGGTTGGATGGAGGTTTTTATGTTTGCATGTAGCCTATACAGGAAACCCTCATTGATTTTTGAGTTTTTCACCCTATAAACAAAGGTTTGTCAATATACTATCAAAAGAAGTCTTTTAATCCCTGAAAATGGATAAATTGGGAGTTTTGTGTTATGTCTAATGAATTTTTTGAGGTTTTAAGTGTTTTGGGAATTTTTGAAGTGGGTCTTCTTTGAAAATCAGCCCTATTTTAGTAGCCTTTTTTACAACGTTTAGACTAAAAACTGCTTATTTCTTCAATATAAGTTATTCTAAGTTTTTGATATGAGGACATGGGCATTAAGAGGTCTCTAAAAGTATTTTGGATCTTGGGTTTTGAAACTAGTGTGTTTGGTTTACCCAATTTAGGGCATGAATGTCTCATTGAGAAGTAGTGCCTTGACTGCTCAGAGAATAGAAGTCTGACCTAACAGTGATCGGTGAGTTGATTTTGGGATAATGTTGTCTAAGTGATGGTGTCAAGGATACATGGAGTCTTGGATAGGGTTTAGAAGTGAGATATGTTGTTTTGACAGTTGGATAGTGAGGAGACTTGGTGTAAAATAATACATGAAATTGTAAGTTCAGTCAGAACAAAGTTAAGAGAGCAAGTTCATGATTTGTATTAGTTGTAATAATGATGTTCACAATGCTTGATGGTCTGGTAAAAGTCTGAAATCCAATTGTAATGATGGATTGACTATTTGGGACAAGTTGAATGAATTGATTGAATGGAAGAGTTCCTTGTTGAAAATGGTGTTTTTGAAATGCATGTTGATCTAATTGATTGAATCAAAGTTTTCTAAAATGGTTTTTGCTTTGAATGAGTCAATTGGAATATAGATTTGTGGAAGGATGAATGATGAATGATAAGAGAATTTGAGTGGATGAAAAGTAGATTTCTGATGAAATGTTGAAATTTTGTTTGATCTTCTCCAAGATGAGTTTGGGACAAGAGTCCCCTAAGTTGTTAGTGGTTTGGCAATCTTTGTATTGCATCAGCTTGTTACTTACTATTATGCTTTGATAGATTTTTTCCAAGCATCCATAGCTTGTTCAAAAGCACATTTTAGGCTTTTAGCCATAACAGCAAGGCAATGAGTTGTTTGATAAAATGCTTTGATAGACATGTATGAAAAATGTGTTAGCATAGACAAGGTAGTGAACTCTTTGAAAAAATGCCTCAAAGAAATGTGGTTTCATGGTGATGGAATGGCATGACGAATGCCATGACAAGAAAATTGCTATGTATTGTCATGGCATTCCATCACCATTGAGACCACATTTCTTTGAGGCTTTTTTTTCAAACAGCCTTTTCTATGCTATTGATTATTAGTATGCTTTGATAGATTTTTTCCAAGCATCCATAGACTTTTTTGGAAGCACCTATTTTAGGATTTTAGCCATAGCAACAAGGAAGCAAACTATTTGATAAAATGCTTTGGTAAACATGTATGATAAATGTAGTAGCATAGACAAGGCAACAAACTGTTTGAAAAAATGCCTCAAAGAAATGGTCTCATGGTGATGGAATGTCATGACAATCCACAACAATTTGCTTGTCATGGCGTTCCACCACCATGAGACCACATTTCTTTGAGGCATTTTTTTCAAACAGTTCATTCCCTTGTCTATGGTATTGCTTACTATTATGCTATGATAGATTTTTTCTAAGCATCCATAGCTTGTTCGAAAGCACCTGTTTTAGGCTTTTAGCCATAGCAGCAAGGCAATGAACTGTTTGATAAAATACTTTGATAGACATGTATGAAAAATGTCTTAGCATAGACAAGGCAATGAACTCTTTGAAAAAATGCCTCAAAGAAATGAGGTCTCATGGTGATGGAATGCCATGACAATCAAAAGCATTTGATTGTCATGTGGCATTCCATCATGTCATGAGACCTCATTTCTTTGAAGCATTTTTTCAAAGAGTTCACTGCCTTGTCTATGATATTGCTTACTATTATGCTATTGATAGATTTTTTGCAAGCATCCATAGCTTGTTCGAAAGCACTTGTTTTAGGCTTTCAGCCATAGCAACAAGGCAACACTTGAACTATTTGACAAAATGCTCTGGTAGACATGTATGAAAAATGTGGTAGTATAGACAAGGCAGTGAACTGTTTGAAAAAATGCCTCAAAGAAATGCGGTCTCATAGAATGCCATGACAACCAAATGCAATTGGTAGTTGCTCCTAGTTATTAGTTATGCAATGTAAAGTAATTGCATAACTGCTTAGGTTGACTTTGTAAAACTATATTGTAATTGAAATTTTGCTCATCTATTAGCATCTAGTTATTATTATTATGAAATGTGAAGCATCGCTTTGAGTTTGAAAAGATATGCAATGCAATGTAATCAATCGCTATGAATATAAACTACAAAAAATCTTTTTACGGAAGTTACCGGTTCGGCTTTGGTTCGGTTCGGGTTCAAGAACCCAGTTTTTCGGTTCGAGAAAAAAAAATTTGGGGTTGAGTTCATTTTGGGTTCAGTCATACAAAAACATATAAAAATCATAAATGTATACATATTTTTAGCAGTAATCAAGTTCAGAATACACCACCATATTAATAGTCAACTAACATAGCAAAATACACCACCACTTTCATAGTGAAATATTAAAATATTAGTGATAATTTAATGTCATGATACAAAATTATAAAATTAAAGTTCAAACATAAAAATGTCAAGTGTTTACAATCAGCCATTATTGATCATTGATCAATCTAAAGTGTGAACATTTTTCTATGTGGAAGGCAAACAAGAAAAATAGTGTTACATAATTATTTACATTGTGAAAGAGCCAAAACCTTTTTCTTGCAGATCGTAGAAGAATCTTAGTGATTTTTGGGTGTCCTTGCCTTGGAATGGAACTATCCTGAGCCATGAATGATTGACTAGGAACCATGAGAAAGAAATAAGATAAATCATGCAACTTACATTGCAATTTCTTTCCTTGGGAAAAAGGGTAAAGTTTGCTTTTCAGGGAGAATCTCCTTTAGAGTTTGAACACATTGATAATTTTCAAGATAGACTTAGCCAAATATGTCATCTAGGTTTGAAGCTTTTAGGTAAAATGTTTGCTTCTTAAAATTTTGTTCAAAATTCAAGATGTAGGCTCTCCTCCCTTAGGGAAGAGAAGGCCTATCAAACCTAACACTCTTATGCAACACTTCTTAATTTCTTGTTGATGCAGTATTAGATGCGAAGTTTCAAAATAGGCATGGCTATATAAATTCTCATCTCAGAACTATCATTGCATCAAATTAAGAATTTTCAATCCTTTATGGTCTAGACAAGAGAAGTATGGAGTAGTGTTCCAATGCTAAAGTCTTATTGTGAATCTATTTGCTATGAGTGGTTCAAAAATGAGGAATTTTTCTTCTACACCAAATGAGAAATATTCATAATATGTGCTAGGAAGGAATAAGTCCATAAGATCGAGTATGCAAGAACTAAGAATTGCAAAATTGGCTTACGTTTGACTTCCACACACAGAAATTTTCACACTTTTCGATGTTCACACGTAAGTCAAAAAGTATATGTGCCTAAGTTGTAAAGTATACACTTGAATACACGTAACTCATATCTATTGAACCATGAATTTATAATGCAAATATGGAGACCATCGATAAAAAAAATTTGTATTAAAAGCAAATAGTCATGTACGCATACATCAATAAATGTCGATATAAGTATAAAATATAGTTACAAAATAGCCATATAGGCTTACGAGAATGCCATATAGGCATACAATGTCAAATATATCCAATACAAAATATGTACAAAATTTCCATGTAGGCATACAACAAAGGGCTCTGCATTCAAAATTCATTTCTCTCCATGCTTTGGTTCAAATACAATTTTCTTTCCCTTTGCTTGGCGATCCAATGGCGATAAGTCTCACATCCATTTCTACTATGCTCAAGGAGTGCTTCTGCTGCTCCTCCTAGTGTTTAGTTCCTGGTGAAGTTTTAACTGTTACAATAAGAAATAAAGACATTAATATATAGAAATTACATTATAAAAATTGATATATTTAACAAAATAATCACTTACAACCATCTCTCACGATCACTCTCCTCGATGGAAATATTTGCACGCCGATGTTGAAGCATGCTCAAGCCCTGTATAAACCATCCAAATAGGAATTAAACTACGAATCAATAATGGTTTGATTTTTCACTAGAACTAGTTCATCTATAACAACGAATGTAAATTGAAATTTAGTAATTTGCCTCATACCTCCCTATCAGAGCCATCGAGGTTTATAGCAGAGAAACACCAATATCCATTGCCCTCATAATATTTGGTGGTGTTTCTGTCACCAACATTTGAAAATAAAATAAATTATTCAATCACAAAAAAGTTACAATAGCGATCCACGTGATGACTTATAATGTATGAGATCTAATGAACAAAATTTTGAGTACAAGTATTAAACTATATATTTCTGATTATTAGTTATCGAATTTGAAGTAATGTTTTGAGTTTGAATGATGTGTAATGCAACATAACCAACAATATGAATATAAGCTACACAAATCTACTAAACTTAGAATTCATTAGTTAAGTTCTCTTTATTCTATATTACCTCCGTGAACGTTTGATCAAATCTACTGGCACTAGGAGGTGTTTCCTTGAAACATCCAACATTACCCTGTTCAACATCCAAAATCACATATTAAAATACCATTCGTAAAACAATGTTATTAACATGTAATAAATTTATAATTGTTTACTAGTTACATACCCCATTGATAGTTGTATTACAAAAATAAGTAGGTGGATGACTAGTGTATCTAGTCTCTACACTGTGACCCTGCAATTTTATTAAAATAATAA
Organism: Sequoia sempervirens; assembly: GCA_007258455.2. NCBI lineage: Eukaryota > Viridiplantae > Streptophyta > Pinopsida > Cupressales > Cupressaceae > Sequoia > Sequoia sempervirens. Next base: position 198,300 of record VDFB02256363.1, on the reverse strand, counting down.
AACTAAATTAGTTAATCTTGCATTTCACAATTGAAATTTAATAAATTAAATTCAATGAACATGCTGAATTTTACCTGAGTGTCAATGCCATATGCATCATGCAAAATGTCAGCCGTCCTCTCCATCCCCATAGATGCATATGGATCAGGATGCGTAGTAGCATATGGATCCTACGTAGCACCCTCCTGAGTGTCGGTAGGGTCATACGAACAAGTCACCCCGCAAGATTGACACACATGGGTTCGAAGGCCACCACTTGAAGACTCCCCTGGATGGCATTTTACAATAGGGCTAGTGTGATGGATGCCACTTCGGGTCAAAGTTGTGATCGCCTGCAATGTCTCTATGTTGACACTCTCCTTCGCAATGGTAGGCATCATGTAACGCCCGTCGTGCAAACCCCAGAGAACACACACAATGCAAATAATTTTTTATTTTTTTTAAATTAATAAAAGTAAACATGCAATGACATTATACCATAACCACATAGCATAACACATAGCATTAATACACTTGGTTCTCTGGGGCACGCGAGGTTACATCGCAACAACTAAACATAAGAAAAGATAAAGATTACAACATAACCATCAACTTTATAATAACCATAAACAATGATACATCCAAAACTCGTGATGCGATAACAATAAACATCACATCATTACATCCATGATAAAACTTTTAACAAAGATACAAATGAGCCTAACTATTACATCATCGTTATAATATTACATTACAATTTTTGATAATTGAATTACATTGAATTTCCCGACATGGGGATTGATACAATAATGAAATATGAAATACAAGTGATCATTGGTACAACTCAACTGCGGAATGTGGAGAAGACAAGATGCTGATGGGGAACCCAATGGGTGCGGAGCACATTCCACCCAACCATGTGAATTACAAGTAACTCACCCCCCATGCTCAGAGGTGACGAGGAAGTGAACCCGACCATGAATGTCAAACCGACTCAACCACATTATGATACAAATCAAGTACAACTCAAAGCATACGATGAACAACCAATAACGTTCACTGATCACATGACAAGTTAAAACCAAGAAACTCATCACAATAACATGAAGTATTATTAATTAACAATCATGAAACAAATTCACAAGAATTCAAAGAAACATCATAAAGAGATAACATCTAGAGGCAACTATAACAACGCACAAGGGTGTCAAGTGGAGAGTGTCATCGCACAGCTCTCATGGGATTCTCCTGGCCCTTCCTCCAACTGAGGCGCTGGCACCCATCTATGGATCTCCTGGCCCTTCCTCCTAACTGAGGCGCCAGCACCATAGGGTAGCTAATGCGGAGCCAATAATCTCTCATGAAGACGAGACTATGACTATGCCGACCACGGCCTTCTCAGTCTATCACTAGTCTATGGTAGCCCTAATGCATAGCCGAGGAATCCAATGTTTTATTATCTTGTATTTTTAAACTACCCAACCCCCTAGATTCTATTGTTTAGGTTATCACTTGTTTAACTACTCTTTCGTGGGTTATCCTAAGCCCTTCCTCATCCTGAGGCGCCGGCGCCCACGAAGAGCCACTCTCCCTCCTATGACCCCTAACATATCTCAAGTAGGCAAGGGTTGAACCAACACATATAAATCATAAAACCAAAATCAGATACACGAGGCATTAACCATCTCCCAACTGCTCATAATCAAAAGACTTGTAGACCCGTCCAACCCTTCCTAACATAACACCAATAACGCTCAAAATCATAAACAAGGGCAAATAACACTTTAAATCACAAGCCTCTGGAACAAGATTTTCTCAGACCAATACGGTTCCCACATAGACGACACAAAACGATAAAGAAAAATAAAACATAGCAGGCAAACACACATCACACTTTGCAAAGTTGCACCAGTAAGTTCGTTTCCATTCCCAATTAAATAGCTCAATACAGGTGTCTCAATAAAACCCTCAATCACAACTATAGGCTAAAACTTGTCTAACATATTTGTTTAATCAAACAATAATTAAACAGTACCCATTTTTAAAATATATAAAAAAATTTACTTATCTAAAAACAAATTGAACATTCTAATACCGTTCAAAACTACATTCATCAAATGTAATAAATTACATTAAAATTAACTAATCATCATAATCTCATTTGAATAAATAATATTAAATAATTATAATTTTATTTTATTTATTTATTTATTTTCTTTTTTAAAAAAAATAAACTAATATTAAATAAATAAAAGATATATTTATATATATATATAAAATTAAAATTTTAAAAAAAAATTAAAATAAACAAAGTTTAATTGACATACAAGCCACGCAGTACAGCTGCGGCGGACTGCATAGCAGTCCGTAGGACTGCTGTGCGCGCAGTCTACGGACTGCTGCGCACAGCAGTCTACGGACTGCTGTCGCAGCCGTCCGTGGCTGTGAGGAGAGGGGGAGGTACGGCCTCTACCGTCCTTCCCCTTGACCCCATAAATTAAAAAATATATAAATATCTTTTTTCTTATAAAGACCATTCAAAACAAAAATTTCATATATATTTTTTTCATTTTTAACCAATACGAATTTCTGACGAAAATACGGCCTCGGCCGATGCACAGGTACAAAAGATACCAGGATAATTTAAAATACAAATATATATAAAAGATATATATATATGTATTAAGATAACAGAGGGTAAATGTAAACAACATAATAGAAGAAAAATACAGAATAATGAATAGATTCAGCTATATAAAGATGTACCCAAAATCTCCAAATTTATTATTTCCAACAAAGATTTAGTTTTCCTAAAATCCTATTTTTGTTAAGTTGAAATTTTCAGATGATAAGGTTTCCTTTTTGTTTTGGACAAATAGGAAATCAATACATTAGCTATATTTTTCTTGATTTCTAGTCTAATATCTTTCACTAATTTTTCAATTCAAATGACAGTTTATTTTCCTTTCTTCACATAAACCATATTTCCTAAATTTTGTTTTGTTTTCTCTGAAGCAGAAGAGATGAAAAAGAAAGTACTAGAAAGAAAATATAAGAGGAACCTGATGTCCATCGCTTATTCAAAGTCTGAAGATGCCTGGTTGATTCTGATGACCTCGAAGTGTTCCTTGATCGTGTCTCCAAATCTCCTCTACAGAACTTCACCTTCGAACTTGAATCCTATTTTGTTGTTCAGAAGACTCTCCAGAACATTCACCAAAAATAGATTGACAATCTCTCTCTATAACTCTCCTCCAAATACAACAGAAGATTTCAATACCCTTTCTAAATTTTCAGAATACCCAGCCAATCTCTTGCACAACTTCTGTAACAAATATCTCTCTGTGTGTGTAAACTTCCAAAAATTCTTAATTAAATAAAAATATATTGTCCATCTCTTCAAAAACTCTAAAAATCAAAGTTAAAAGAAAATCAATTCTTTAAAAGCTAGCTTTTTCCCTGATCTCTATTCCTATTGGCTCACACAATCTTTTTATTCTTTTATTTGTTTTATTGCTTTAATTTCTGTTTTTTGCAACTTTACTTGCACATCACATTACTTATTTAATTTAAATAAATTATTCTCATAATTATCCACCACTAGATAATTGATTAAAAATAATTAAGTCACATTTAATATTTAATTATTATTTAATTGAAATACATGATTTTTCAAAATAATTAAATCATTTAAATATTCTAATATAATTTAAATCTAACATTAAAACAACTAATTACTTCCATCATCAAAATCGATTACACCACAACAAATAAAGTACCAACATTAATCAAGAGACGACAATTACAAAACACAAACCACAGTGACGAAAATTTACAAAAATGAACAATACCAACCAACGAGACGACCTGACATCATGGGACGGGAGGACTTCATCGTCACCTCTGTTTCAACATTTAACCGTTGGGTTATTGGTGCTCGCCCTATCCTGCCAAAGCAGGTGGAATCGAGACTTGTACCTGCAATCCTGCATACAAACGAAGTTGTGTACATGTGCATATATACATAACATCAAAGCATTAAATCAAAATACCGCATTGTGAGAAGGAATCGCAACATAATAGGGCACTCGCGAACGAGTGATGCCATATTGTCCTTCATCACACCTATTCTAACAATCATAATATAACCAATCAATTAACATTTCTAACTAACAATCATCTCATAACATATTAAATTAAATCACTGCATCATATCATAATTCAGAAAATCAACTGATATAACCAACCATAATGTCATATGAAATAATCATGTCCACAATGAAATAACAACCTCATCAAACATCTAACTAGCCAAAACAAACAATAACAGTATCATCATAGTATCTGAGTAACAAAACAAAACACAACACTACTGAGTCCAACTAGCAACCAGGAGGGTTATTACATCCTCCCCCCCTTAAATCCGGCTTACTCCTGTAAGCCAGAAAACAAGTATGGGTAGGATTCTCTCATACGGGAAGCATCCTCCCAAGTCGCTGAAGCCTCATCATTGGGATCCCACTGGACCCTCACCTGCTCAATATCCCTGCCTCTGAGTACGAGCCTCCTGTGCTGCACCACGACCACGGGCTCTAGAGCTAGTTTCCCGTCCTCGACCTGTAGAGCATTCCAATCAAGAACATGAGTAACATCTGGAAAGTAAGGCCTAAGAAAAGATACATGAAAAACATTGTGAATCCGTGACAGACTGGGTGGCAATGCCAGGCGATATGCAACAGGACCAATACGCTCTAACACCTCAAACGGACCCACGAAACGGGGTGCAAGCTTAGAACCCTTTCCATAACGAATAGGGCTCTTCCGAGGATGAACTCTGAGAAACACTCGATCTCCAACCGCAAACTGACGATCTACTCTGTGTGCATCAGAAAATTTCTTCTGCCTATCTTGAGCTGCTACCAGATGCTCTCGGATGCGAGCTACCTGTTGCTCCATGTCACGTAGCATCTCAGGTCCAAGAAGAACTCTGTCCTCTAATCGATCCCAACTCAGAGGGGTACGACAAGGACGACCATACAAAGCCTAAAATGGAGCCATGCCAATCGAACTATGATAGCCATTATTGTAGGCAAACTCAACCAAATGCAGATAGTCTTCCCAACGAGACTGTTGGTCCATGACATACATACGAAGCATATCCTCAAGCGCCTGATTAACTCTCTCAGTCTGACCATCTGTCTCAGGATGGTAGGCGGAACTAAAATTCAACTTAGTGCCTAAGGACCGCTGAAGGGATGTCCATAATGCAGAAGTGAATACCGGATCTCTGTCAGAAATAATCCTGCGCGGTATCCCATGTAGTCTAACAATATCCTCCATGAACACCCTAGCCACTACTGAAGCAGTATAAGAAGATCAGATAGGGGAAAAGTGGGCTACCTTGGTCAACCTGTCAACAGTGACCATGATAGCGTCGTGTCACCTGGAAGACATAGGCAATCCGACTATAAAATCCATAGAAATGATGTCCACTTCCACTCTGGAACAAGATGCGGCTGCAACAAACCTGCTGGGTGATGATGCTCAGCCTTAACTCTCTGACATTCAAGACACCTAGCCACAAAATCCGCAATGTCACGCTTCATTCCTACCCAAAAATATAGTGCACGAAGATCAGCGTACATTTTCTTAACCCCTGGGTGTGCCGAATAAGGAGCTCTATGAGCTTTCGTCAAGATAAGGGTACGAAGACCCTCTGCAGGAGGTACATACATACGGCCTGCATAGTGCAAAACACCATCTGAATCCAAAGAGTATCCTGCAAATTTACCTTCCAAAGCTCTACCCGACTCAATCTCTGCCTTCACTACCTGATACCAATCATCAGAAGAAAGAGCTGCAATAATCTGACTCTTCAAATCAACCTCAAGAGTCATAGCGGATAACTCATGCCTGCGTCTGCTCAATGCATCTGCTACAACATTTTCCTTGCCCTGAATATATTTCACCTCAAAGTCGTACTCACACAAAAATTCCATCCACCTCCTCTGTCTCGCATTCAAGTTCGGCTGCGTGAAGATGTACTGCAGACTATGGTGATTTGTGTGCAACTCGAACCAATGCCCAAGGAGAAAGTGCCTCCACCTCACCAAGGCATGCACAACTGCGGCCAACTCCAAATCGTGAGTGGGATAATTAAGTTCATGGTCCTTCAATTTCCGTGACTCATAAGCAATCACTCGACCTTCCTGCATCAACACAGCCCCTAAACCTTCCAAAGAAGCATCTGTACAAACAACGAAATCACCTGACGGATCAGGAACTGCTAAGATTGGAGCACTAGTCAACTTCTCCTTCAGTGTATGGAAAGCTAACTGACATTGTTCAGACCAAAGAAACTTCTTTCCCTTCCTCTGCAAAGAGGTGATAGGATGAGCCAGCCTAGAAAACCCCTGAACAAACCGCCTATAATATCCTGCAAGTCCCATGAAGCTTCGAATCTCTGAGACATTTGTGGGTGTGGGCCACTCCACAATGGCCTGAATCTTTGCAGGATCAACTAAAATTCCCTCACCAGAAATCACATGGCCCAAATACTAAACTTCAGTCTTATAAAAGTCACACTTTTTGAGATTGGCAAACAACTGATTATCCCTTAAGCACTACAACACCAATTTTAGATGTTCCTCATGTTCCTCCATCGACCTAGAATAGATCAGAATGTCATCAAGAAACACTAAAACAAATTTATCCAAGTATGTATGGAATACTCCATTCATTAGACTCATAAAGATTGAAGGTGCATTCGTTAACCGGAACGACATCACAGTGAACTCGTAATGTCTGTATCGAGTTCGGAATGCGGTTTTATGAATATCTGCATCTGCAATCCTCAACTAATGATATCCTGATTTGAGATCAATCTTAGAGAACACCTTTTCCCCTTTTATCTGATCGAAGAGATCGTCAATTCTGGGTAATGGATATCGGTTCTTCACTGTTACCTTATTCAACTGTCTGTAGTCAATACACAAGCGAAGAGAACCATCCTTCTTTTTCACAAATATCACAGGTGCTCCCCAAGGAGAAACACTTGGGCGGATAAAGCCCTTGGCCAACAATTCTTCCAACTGAAGATAGAGTTCCTGAAGTTCTTGCATTGTCATCCGATATGGAGCTCGAGATATTGGCTCGGCTCCAGGTACCAGATCAATCCGGAAATCCACATCTCACTTGGGCGGCATACCAGGAATCTCCTCTGGAAACACATCAGAAAAACCCTTAAGAAGGGGGTAATCATCCAATGACAACCCCTGACTATCCTAGAATTCCAAGTCACTCACAGATACTCCAAATAGCTGACAACCCTATCGGAAGTGCCTTTTGAGCTGCATGGCAGAGATCATACGTAATGAGATGGGTCTCTGAATACCCAAGATCTCCACCTCCTTACCAGAGTCATCAATGCACCGCACTGCTTTACGTCGGCAGTCAATCATAGCACGATGTGCACTCAACCAATCCATGCCTAGGACAACATCATAAGAACCGAGTGGCAGAATTCTGAGGTCCACCTTAGTTGACATTTCACCTATACTCAAATTGCAATCCTGCACAAGCTTCTCTACCACAACCCTTGACCCTGATGCTAATTCGACATGCCATTTTACGCCTTGGCTAATTTCCACCAAACCACATCGCTCAACTACTAAAGGTGATATAAAGGAATCAGATGCACCAGAATCAAAAAGTATAGAAATGCTAGAATTATTCAACACACCTGATGCCTCAACCACAGTGTTCTGATGAACTGCCTGACGATTATCCACTGAAGCAAACACACGATGAGATCTCCCTGCATCACCTACTGTCGGCTCCGATGCTGCTGGCCTCTGATTAAATCCGGAAGTGTTCTTCTGAGGACACATCCTAGCAATATGCCCCTGCTGTCCACAAGAGAAACACCCAGTGCCTCTGCCAAAACCTCTACCCCCTGATGGAGCATTTGACTGCTGAATACTCCCCCGACTCGGTGCTGACTGGAAACTAGGTGCAGGCTGTGCAAATCGTTCCTGATGAATCTGGTTCCTATTCCGATCCCTGCGAAACTGAGAATTGCCACCCTGTTGAGATTGAGTGTTCTTTTGTTTTGACTGCTGCTGCTGAGGCTGCTGCTGCTGATAGCCCCCTTTCGAGGGTGGGTACCTGTTCCTAGAAGATCCTGCTCCCTGAGACTGCCCTCCATGAGTAACATAACCAGGTGCGGGCGTGCTACCAATCTGTACTCTGATGTGACCACCCAAAGCCATGGCCAAATTCTCCTCCACTAAGCGAGCCTTCTCAACTGCCATTTCCATCGTCTTTGGCTCGAAGACTCGTACGCCACCACTGATGCAGGCATTTAAGCCCCGAACAAAATGCTGCACTAACATACCCTCATCATGGCTAATCCCTGCATACTGCTTCAACTCATAGAAGCGCCTCTCATACTGCTCCACTGACATAGACAACTGCTTGAGATCATGAAACTCGTCAGCCCTGCGTTGCCTCCAGTGATCTGAGAGGAAACGAGCCCTGAACCTGTCAAGGAACAACTCCCAAGTAACCATACTGAGATCAAGATGCAACTTATGTTCCTCAAGGCGCCACCAAGTAGACGCAAAGCCTCGCAAGTGCATAACTGTGCACCGTGCCTTGGTATTGCTACCGTAGGGGTGCATGGCGAAGCAATAGTCTAAGTCAATCAACCAGGTCTCAGCCTCAAGACCTCCTCCAGAACCATCAAAAGTAGGAGGGTGTGCCCTCATTAGATCCCTCATATGTCCTGCTATGACGACATCCTGAACCACATCTGTATCCCTGCGTCTCGGAGACCTCTCTCTCTCCCTCTCAACCTGGTGTACCTCATCTGGCCTGGGTCCCAAACGGTCAAGGATCTCTCCAAGTATATGCTGCAACTGACCATCTAGACCAGGCTGTGTCGGGTTCTGGCCACCTGATGGAATGCTATGAAGACTCTGCTGTTCCTCATGCTCAGAGCCATGTGAACTAGGAACTGAGGGGCTTCGCCGGTTAGCTCCACGACCGGCACCACGGCCTCTTGCTCGGCCACGTCCTCTACCTCGAGGCATAGTTCTGCGCCACAAGATAAAGTACAAAATGAGCTCAAGAGTTGCACAAATGGTAACCTAATGGACTACACTACCCAAAGACCCTAGCATTTGCAACCTTGGCTCTGATACCAAGTTGTAACGCTTGTCGTGCAAACCCCAGAGAACACACACAATGCAAATAATTTTTTTATTTTTTTTTAAATTAATAAAAGTAAACATGCAATGAAATTATACCATAACCACATAGCATAACACATAGCATTAATACACTTGGTTCTCTGGGGCACGCGAGGTTCCATCGCAACAACTAAACATAAGAAAAGATAAAGATTACAACATAACCATCAACTTTATAATAACCATAAACAATGATACATCCAAAACTCGTGATGCGATAACAATAAACATCACATCATTACATCCATGATAAAACTTTTAGCAAAGATACAAATGAGCCTAACTATTACATCATCGTTATAATATTACATTACAATTTTTGATAATTGAATTACATTGAATTTCCCGACATGGGGATTGATACAATAATGAAATATGAAATACAAGTGATCACTGGTACAACTCCACTGCGGAATGCGGAGAAGACAAGACGCTAATGGGGAACCCAATGGGTGCGAAGCACGTTCCACCCAGCCATGTGAATTACAAGTAACTCACCCCCCGTGCTCAGAGGTGACGAGGAAGTGAACCCGACCATGAATGTCAAACCGACTCAACCACATTATGATACAAATCAAGTACAACTCAAAGCATACGATGAACAACCAATAACGTTCACTGATCACATGACAAGTTAAAACCAAGAAACTCATCACAATAACATGAAGTATTATTAATTAACAATCATGAAACAAATTCACAAGAATTCAAAGAAACATCATAAAGAGATAACATCCAGAGGCAACTATAACAACGCACAAGGGTGTCAAGTGGAGAGTGTCATCGCACAGCTCTCATGGGATTCTCCTGGCCTTTCCTCCAACTGAGGCGCCGGCACCCATCTATGGATCTCCTGGCCCTTCCTCCTAACTGAGGCGTCGGCACCATAGGGTAGCTAATGCGGAGCCAATAATCTCTCATGAAGACGAGACTATGACTATGCTGACCACGGCCTTCTCAGTCTATCACTAGTCTATGGTAGCCCTAATGCATAGCCGAGGAATCCAATGTTTTATTATCTTGTGTTTTTAAACTACCCAACCCCCTAGATTCTATTGTTTAGGTTATCACTTGTTTAACTACTCTTTCGTGGGTTATCCTGAGCCCTTCCTCATCCTGAGGCGCCGGCGCCCACGAAGAGCCACTCTCCCTCCTATGACCCCTAACATATCTCAAGTAGGCAAGGGTTGAACCAACACATATAAATCATAAAACCAAAATCAGATACACGAGGCATTAACCATCTCGCAACTGCTCATAATCAAAAGACTTGCAGACCCGTCCAACCCTTCCTAACATAACACCAATAACGCTCAAAATCATAAACAAGGGCAAATAACACTTTAAATCACAAGCCTCTGGAACAAGATTTTCTCAGACCAATACGGTTCCCACATAGACGACACAAAACGATAAAGAAAAATAAAACATAGCAGGCAAACACACATCACACTTTGCAAAGTTGCACCAGTAAGTTCGTTTCCATTCCCAATTAAATAGCTCAATACAGGTGTCTCAATAAAACCCTCAATCACAACTATAGGCTAAAACTTGTCTAACATATTTGTTTAATCAAACAATAATTAAACAGTACCCATTTTTAAAATATATAAAAAAATTTACTTATCTAAAAACAAATTGAACATTCTAATACCGTTCAAAACTAACATTCATCATGTAATAAATTACATTAAAATTAACTAATCATCATAATCTCATTTGAATAAATAATATTAAATAATTATAATTTTATTTTATTTATTTATATTTATTTTCTTTTTTAAAAAAAATTAATATTAAATAAAATAAAAGATATATTATATATATATATATAAAATTTAAAAAAAAAATTAAAAAACAAAATTGACACATACACGCAGTATGCTGAATAAGACTGCATAGCAGTCCGTAGGACTGCTGTGCGGCAGTCTACGGACTGCTGCGCACAGCAGTCTCGGACTGCTGTCGCAGCCGTCCGTGGCTGTGAGGAGAGGGGGAGGTACGGCCTCTACCGTCCTTCCCCTTGACCCCATAAATTAAAAAATATATAAAATCTTTTTTCTTATAAAGACCATTCAAAACCAAATTTCATATATATTTTTTTCATTTTTAACCAATACGAATTTCTGACGAAAATACGGCCTAGCCGATGCACAGGTACAAAAGATTAAGGATAATTTAAAATACAAAGATATATAAAAGATATATATATATGTAAAAGATACAGAGGGTAAATGTAAACTTATAATAGAAGAAAAATAATGAATAATTTTGCATATAAAGATTATTCTCCAAATTTAAATTTCCAAAAAGATTTAGTTTTCCTAAAAATAATTTTTGTTTTTTGAAATTTTCAGATGATAAGGTTTCCTTTTTGTTTTGGACAAATAGGAAATCAATACATTAGCTATATTTTTCTTGATTTCTAGTCTAATATCTTTCACTAATTTTTCAATTCAAATGACAGTTTATTTTCCTTTCTTCACATAAACCATATTTCCTAAATTTTGTTTTGTTTTCTCTGAAGCAGAAGAGATGAAAAAGAAAGTACTAGAAAGAAAATATAAGAGGAACCTGATGTCCATCGCTTATTCAAAGTCTAAGATGCCTGGTTGATTCTGATGACCTCGAAGTGTTCCTTGATCGTGTCTCCAAATCTCCTCTACAGAACTTCACCTTCGAACTTGAATCCTATTTTGTTGTTCAGAAGACTCTCCAGAACATTCACCAAAAATAGATTGACAATCTCTCTCTATAACTCTCCTCCAAATACAACAGAAGATTTCAATACCCTTTCTAAATTTTCAGAATAACAGCCAATCTCTTGCACAACTTCTGTAACAAATATCTCTCTGTGTGTGTAAACTTCCAAAAATTCTTAATTAAATAAAAATATATTGTCCATCTCTTCAAAAACTCTAAAAATCAAAGTTAAAAGAAAATCAATTCTTTAAAAGCTAGCTTTTCCCTGATCTCTATTCCTATTGGCTCACACAATCTTTTTATTCTTTTATTTGTTTTATTGGTTTAATTTCTGTTTTTTGCAACTTTACTTGCACATCACATTACTTATTTAATTTAAATAAATTATTCTCATAATTATCCACCACTAGATAATTGATTAAAAATAATTAAGTCACATTTAATATTTAATTATTATTTAATTGAAATACATGATTTTTCAAAATAATTAAATCATTTAAATATTCTAATATAATTTAAATCTAACATTAAAACAACTAATTACTTCCATCATCCAAATCGATTACACCACAACAAATAAAGTACCAACATTAATCAAGAGACGACAATTACAAAACACAAACCACATTGACGACAATTTACAAAAATGAACAATACCAACCAACGAGACGACCTGCCATCATGGGACGGGAGGACTTCATCGTCACCTCTGTTTCAACATTTAACCGTTGGGTTATTGGTGCTCGCCCTGTCCTGCCGAAGCAGGTGGAATCGAGACTTGTACCTGCAATCCTGCATACAAACGAAGTTGTGTACATGTGCATATATACATAACATCAAAGCATTAAATCAAAATAACGCATTGTGAGAAGGAATCGCAACATAACAGGGCACTCGCGAACGAGTGATGCCATATTGTCCTTCATCACACCTATTCTAACAATCATAATATAACCAATCAATTAACATTTCTAACTAACAATCATCTCATAACATATTAAATTAAATCACTGCATCATATCATAATTCAGAAAATCAACTGATATAACCAACCATAATGTCATATGAAATAATCATGTCCACAATGAAATAACAACCTCATCAAACATCTAACTAGCCAAAACAAACAATAACAGTATCATCATAGTATCTGAGTAACAAAACAAAACACAACACTACTGAGTCCAACTAGCAACCAGGAGGGTTATTACACATCACAATCTGCTCATGAGGCGGCCTAGCGAGAGGTCATCTCCCTTGCTGTGTAGGATCCGACTGTGCACCGGGCCTATCCTGAGCTGACCCCCCATCTCTCCCTTGGAACTCCCTCATATCAAAATAATTTGGGATTTGGTTCAATACAAACTCACTGTATAGTTTCCTAAGAAAATATTGGGGGACTTCACAATTATTACATGGTGGGTAATCAAAGACCATATACCATTTTTCATAAAAATGGTTCTTAATCTCTTGGTGGTGGCACCAATGAATAGGAAACCTCTTTGCATTGAGGGTAAGATTTTGATTTGTTTTAGGGTCAGTGAATAGAGAGCACAAATCACCTTTAGTAATTTTTAAATCTTTTACTTGTTTATATGATAATTTGTCTGCATAATATGCCCTGGTTGTCTACCTCCTATCTTGCCATCCAGATATTTGTTGGGTGATTGCATCTACATTTTTTCACATATCTTTCAATGAATTTGCTAGAAGCATTCTTTCTATGGTTGAAGCATTTGGATCACTCAACCTATCGATAAGATCCTCAAGTTGTTTTCTATTGTTCTCAATTTCACTCCTCAAATTTTCTTGAGTTCCAGGAGGGTATTGAGAGAATGGTGGGGGAGGTTGATTTTGTTGTTGAGGTTGATTTTGTTGAGGATTTTCCTCTTCTTCTCATTGAGGATTTGTAGGATTTCCTACAAAATTTTTTAAAATCAAATCTAACCTAAAACAAACAAAATCAATTTCAAACTAACAAATTCAAAACAAATAGCAAACAATACTTACCTCCCACATCTCTTCGTCGTCGTGGTGCCATATTTGCAAAGAAAATCCAACTCTTGTTGATGAAATTTGTAGAAATCCTTCCTCCTAGAATGCGAGCGCGAAAGTGAAGGTTTTTGGCCGCGGGCAGAGCTGAGAAACAGTAAAAAGAAAATGATACAGATTTCACTTTTTTTTTCTTTTAAAATCACATAACGCGAGCGCATTATAATGCACTCACGTTATCTCTTTTCAATTTTTTTTCCCATTTTGGCCACAAAAGTGCGACCAACTTCATGCACCCGCCCCCATATCCATTATGACACCTATACCTTAGTGGATGGAAAACACATTCTCATTGGCTAATGAATTTATCCTTAGTGTAACCCAAATAGATAAGGAATGTCGGTGTATTGCACTACACGTGGGTCCCATCCTTTCTTTAGGTGTTTATGTCATCGTACAACTCAAAAGCCGAGATCGTCCATCACTGACACAACTATCTACCTTAAGCGTAATTATAATGTTTCATAATTTTAAGCTTGTATCAACAAGTTTTCCTTGATCCTCTTGATCTATTATTCCATTTGACAACCTTTTTGATCTAAGGTTAATCCTATTTTTTAGCTTATCCCAGCTTTATAGAGATTCAATCCTTCTTCCCATATAATGGACCTAATCTCAATGATAGAAGTTATAAGTATTCTACAAATCTACCAAGATTTGGTTTATCCCATCTGCCTAACTGGCTAACATAATTGAATTCCTCATAAGATAATCATGGTTTACACAAAACCTTAACATTTCATGCTTTTTTCCATATGAGATAACCTTCTTAGGAACATTAAGCAACTGCTTCATATATTTTTCTATTTGGACTTAATATCCTAAAAATAAAATTTCCTAATCAAAATTGGTTATCTTGGTGAGTCTATCCACCATAAAATTATGTCAGTTCCTTCGACATAAAAATATCAAACTATTCTTGTGATCTACCACTTCCCCTCTGGAATTCCATGGGAGTATACGAGCCCTGCCAATGACGACATCTTGTCATCATCCTTTGGAATTTTGGACATCAACTTGTTACATTATACTTTATCCCCTTCCAGATCATAGTGGTTCCTCATTCAAAAAAAATTGTTGTTCCCTTGAGTACCTGAATAAGAAATCAATTTACCTCACTCATTCTTTCATCTCCCAAAATTTTGGGTACATAGGTTCTTTCTTCTATTCTTAAAATATAATACTTAAATTTTGATGGTGGAGCTAAACTCCTTCTTCTTAGGACATTCATATCTTGGATTTCTTTCATCCCTTAATCATTCCCAAGCTGTAATCCAATTTTTAGCTCAATTTATTTCTTTTGATGAGCATTTATACTAGTTCAAGTAATAATTCCCATTTGATCATGGTGACTCGATATGATCTTCCAAAAGATATCAACAATTATTACAAACTTAGTTACCATGTATGTACATTCCTTGATAAATCAAGATTACAAATATATAATTTTTCCTTTTCTGATTCCATAGGTGATAGTTTCTCCTTTCATGATTAGGCATGCTACCTATCCTTTTCTAAAACATTATTGATAATATCAAATGGATCTTCCAAAAAAAATGTGAATCAAAGTTGAGTCAAGAATATTCGTCTCTTAATAGTTAAAATCTTCCAATACCTTTCACCTAATAATTCCAATTCCCAAAATTTTGTGGTCATGGAGACTAAGAATTTGATTATATCATGACTTATGAAGAAGCCAAAAGTAATTGAAAATACATACTTTAAATTTTGTTTGAATGGGGTACTTTATTTGAGTCAATCCACTCTCCTTCTTCCCCCTTAGTGTTAGCACAACATTCGATCAACTTAAAATTTGAACTCTTAGCAACGTACGTTTTCCCCAAAATTGATATATCATTCCTTGCTATTGACTTCTTGATAGCTGATTGATTACTACTTGTCTTTCTTACCCTCCATGGTATGCCTTGAATATACTTTTTGTTTCCAAATTAGATTCATCTTCGATCTCTAATCTCATAGATTCAATAGTTGGATCCTCAATAACGAGATCTAATGAATAAACAACTTTACAAGTTAAGAAGTACTCTAGTATTTCATTTTGATTTTCATGTACATACCAATATCCTTTTTGAGAAAGAATATTCATATCCACCAAGCCTCTTTCGTTGATGAGCTTGCTTGATGATCCCTTATGAAAAATGTGTCTTTACCTTAATGTGTTGTTTCTAAATTATTATTTTAATTCAAAAAATCGGTCTCCCTTCATATCCAATTTCCTTTTGGAGCATCTAACATAAGTCCTCTTTTGTTGAACAATCGGTGAATTCAACTCTTAATTGAGACTTTATCGAATTTAATCCAATTCACTTTTTAGTTCCCAAATAACATTCATCTTTCCAAGTGATTTGTCCCAATTCTTGGTAACTTTATTTTCCCATAACTTCAGACATTCTAGGGTTGTTTGTCTTCTTTCTCCTTTTCAATTGGGATCTCCAATTTGACTTTGCCTATTCTAGTTGGTGGAATCATGCCAACTTTTAATTCTTCGTGGGTTTCTTCTTTTCTTGACCTATGGGTAAACCCACAAAACTGGTTTACAATTCTAGTGAGGAAGGAAAATTGCAAAAAATGCCCCCATGGAAAAAAAAATGTTTTTTGGGGGTTCAAATGAACATTTGGTTCAAGCGAACTTAAAGGGGGTTCACTAGAATCCCCCTTCGAGTGAACCCATTAAATGTTGGGCCCCACATTTCTTAGGAAAAAAGCAAAATAAAACTGTGGAAAGGGGGTTCGCTCAAACCCCCTTTTCTCCCCTTCTCCCCCTTTGGCACCAAAAATCTCCAGAATGTTTCCCTTTGAAGCTCAAGTTGAGGATGAAAATGAAGGAGACTTCATAGACCCAACTAGATGATGGTAATTCTCAGAACGAGCTATCCAATGAATATAATTTTAATATACATTTTGGTTTTATTATGTATTTTTTTTTTAGTTTGATTAAACATAGGTTTTTCACCGAAAATCAAGCTCTTTGTTCTGCACATGTAGAAAAATATAGCAGATTATAAATTTTTTTTTTGAAAAATATCAGTGCACTAGATATCGATGTCTTTGATCCAAAAAAAAAATTGAATTTCGATACGTACAAAAAAAAAATGTTGTATATGGTCCACCTATGTCTGAATTGTAATTGGTTTGACTTTGAAACTTGATTAAGGAAAAAATATTCAATGAAATGCTATGAAACCAATTCCATGCACTAGATATCATAGTTACAAATCTAAATTAAAAACAAAAAAAAATATCCTTCATGGAAAAAAGGTTACGTTGTATACGGTGAGCATCACTACTTAAAAATGGTGTTTACTGAAAAAACTATTTTTTGAAGGAGATGGAAAAATAAGTGCAATCTGATTCCAATTTTTTTTAAAAATATATATTTAGAATCTACAAAAAAAATGTCACAAATCACTAGTTTGCATCATCTTCAAATTCATCACAGTTTAGCCGCTATAAGTGCTCGAAAGTGAAGATTTAGTTAGAAAAAATTAGTTCAATGTTCAGTTTGGCCAAAAATTGTAAATCAGTATTGTGGGATCACCCCTACTAGTCTCTAATCTCCATTCAAAAGTATCAACTTTCTCCCTTGACTCCAATTAACATTGCAAGATTTTAACCTTGTTTCGAATCAAGTTTGCCAAGGGTTTATCCAACCTCTTGTTACCTAGATAGTTTTTTTCAATTCACAAAATGTTGACTTCCTACTTCGACAAAAAATTCCAATTTATGCTAACAACTATTTCTATTCCAATAAATCATACACATAGATTCATAATATCCCCACTCAATCCAAATTCCTTGACTTTTTGCAACTACTAGTTGCTATCAATAAGGGGATTTACTTCAATTTTCTCTATCCCTTAGAGTCATTTAGCTATTTCGTAGGGTTAAGGTGCCTTTGGAAATCATCCAAAAAATTTATTTTGAACCTGGTTGCATAATCTTCTGCAATCCAAGGTATATTCTTCCTCTTTTTTAGGAGTTTTTTAGTTCTAGGGACAATTCTTTTCTAGTCCCCCAAACACAAATAGTTTTCAGGAATCTAAACTTCCCTTTTTGTTTTCCATTTGTTCTTTTCCTCTTGCCATCTTGGCATAAGAACTTTTCAACCATTATCTTCCAATAGGGCTTACACATCACTTACGTAATGAGCTCATAGGTTCCAGAGCTGAACCTAGTAGCTCTAATACCACATGTAACATGCCCACTATTATACTCAAATGAAATTCTAATTTTTTAACCACAAGTGAAACAAACTATGCTGCTATTCACATTGCAATAAAATTTTTATTTTCAACAAGAAGATATAGTACACATTTGATCTATAACAATTTATTCCAACTTTCTCATTTCATCTCATCGAAAGGTTACAATCTTTCCAAAGTATTGATTTCATTCTCAATACAACATGTCACATTTTACAAACTTCCATAGAATGGATACAATGATACATACATATCTCACCTGACCTTCATAAGCAATAGATATGAATGGTCTAGGTAGTCCCCCTCAAATCTCGACTTCCAACTAATGAGGAGCAACATCACTCAAGCACTTTTTCACCAACCATGAACTTAAATGCGGTTCCCCGCACATCTGCCACATATGGCAAGATGGCCCTACCCTTCGACGAAGAGATTGGTTGGATAACCCCATAACAATAGTCTTCCTAAGCTTAGTGTTATGTCCTACAAACTAGAACTTAATTATACAGTAGCTTCTACCTATAAGTATGACAATCCCAAACTAGAATGTCTAACTAGATCATAGTGTAAACAGTGGCTACTTATGCCACTTTGGCCAAAGTTTCATATATAAAAGTGTCATCTCTTCACCCACTACCCTAGCTCAATTTGATATTTGACCATTCATATGCTATGCATGGGAAATTCCCTTCTTAAGGTAATCTTTAACTCAAGGAACAACCTATTTTCCTTTAATTTACTATATCATATCTACTTAAATAATTCAAGCAACTCTTACTTATTGAGTAACCAAATGAAATAACATAACATCACATTATTGAATGACTCTAGTACTAGAGGTACAATCCCAACTATAAAAGTCTCCAATCAATGATTCATCTCAACATTTAAATGATTCCCTTCAAAAGTACCAATAAATAACCAAAATCAAAAGAATAATTATATCAATAAATACTCATTCAAAAGTATAGTCTCAACAATAAAATACTCTATTTAAGAGTGTATTCCCATCAATAAAATACTATCCAAAAAAATATATTTTCATCAATAAAAAGACTTCATGTCAAGAGTGTAAAACAATCAATCAAGTAGCGATTCCAACTTAATAGGGTATTCCCACCTATGGCTCCAATCAATAGCAATTCACAAATTCAAGTGATCAACTTAATCACATAGGATAATCTCATCCTCAATTTACCCTAATTCCAAGACAAAATCAACATTCAATGATCAATCAAATCATGTAGATTAATCTCAACCTATGTGTTTCAAACAAGAATCAAATAAACAACCCAATCAAATTGGTTATTTCCAACCTAGGGTTTCAATCAATATTCAAGTAAAGCAATGATCAAATGACCATTCTAGAATAAACTTAATGTAACATGGTTCACATGATGTCACGTTCTATCAACAACAACAAATATTTCATACCATTACTAATGTTGTGTTGCTAGCCTTATTGTTCCCAAGGCTCACCTAGCATTTAAGCTAACAAAGCCAAGTCATCTCAAGACATCATTGTGTTCTACATTTCTCATTTTACTCTTCATACATATAGTATGGTATAACTACATAAAATATAAACACATCATATAAAGTCTCATATAGGGTATATAAAAGCATCAACCTAATAGATAGGTTCCATCAAAGCAAGTAATATCCAAGAACATTCAAGCATCACAAAAATATTCCAAAGCCAAACAAGCATAAGGTAGAAAGATACAACTTGCCTGTAAGTATAAGCTCTAATTGATCTAGAGCTAGTTTCCAATCCTAGCCTCCATAAAACAACTTGTAGCTTGGAAAAAAATCTCTTCTACAATTCTCCAAACCCACTCACAAAAATTTCTCTTAATAACTCTCACAATTCTCCTCACAAATAAGCTCTCAGTTCAAAGCAAGGATATCTTAGGTAAAAAGTAATAGAATGCGAGTGAATTGTGCATCCAAATGAGGAAATCCCCTCCCCTATTTATACAAAAATATGAGACTTTGCTACCTACAAACAAGTTATGCTAAATGACACTTCTTAGCTCTTAGATTGACTAAGCGAATAATCTCAAAAAGTGGCAACATTTAAACTTAATACTCAATAAAATAGAACATCAAGTCATTTAATACAAAGACTGTAACATGAATGCATTTCAGATAATCAAGGTGAAAGATCAAACAGGTCGACTCCATTCAAGCTAACTTCTACTTGACTTAGTCTCCATTTTACTTTGTCTTCCATCATTGGGTAGAGCTTACAAATTGAACTTCTAATGTAATGCAACTTTTCACAATTTGGTGCCA
The DNA here is from genome assembly GCA_007258455.2 of Sequoia sempervirens. Lineage (NCBI taxonomy): Eukaryota > Viridiplantae > Streptophyta > Pinopsida > Cupressales > Cupressaceae > Sequoia > Sequoia sempervirens. The sequence goes on along the minus strand of VDFB02256363.1, from coordinate 177,794 downwards.
CATAATCCTTCATATGTGCTTTTGGTGTTTTCGAATTTATGACCAAGTCAATGCTTTTAAATGCACTTCAAATATATTTCAATACTTTTTAACTAAGTCTTATTTCCTTCCCAAGTTCCTTCGAATATTTACTATGTTCTATTTGCAAGCTTAATGATTCATATTAAATGTCTTTCATATGTGTGCTATCCTTATTTTCCACACCACCATATCACACCCTCATTAACTTATTCCTACATTGGTAGGAAGCTTAAACTCATGCGATTAACATAACATTATATTGCTTATTCATAAAGCAAGTCTCTTCCTTATATGGTCCACACCATATTTGCTATACATAGTTTAGAATGCAAAACATACTATATATATATATATATATATATATCAACATGCCCAATAACTTTGAGTAAATAATATATATATAATCACATAATAATATAACAACATGTATATTATATATATAATCTTTACAATATATGTTTATATTTTCGCAAGTATTTATATACATATTAAAAATGATTGCATATTAAAATGATAATATAATATCATGCATTAAATGTTTCTTTGGTATATATACATATATACTTAATTATATACAATAATATTAAAGTAATCATATGTGTATGTATTTACATAATATATTATATGCATATTTATAACATCATTTTAATGCCTACACTTAAACACATATATTCATATATTCACCAATTGATATATATATATATATACCATTAATAAACATATGGATATGAACACACGAGAAGGAGTTTTCATTCAATCATAAGACTTGATCACATAACCCAATCAAGAACATCCAAAGAGCAAGATCATAAACCAATATTGAACATTCATAACCTAGTACAGATCATGCACAATCACAACTAGAGGTTGCTTACCGTTTTCCCAAACTACTGACTTGACTAGGCCTACTAAGTCATGAGTGTGTGAAAGCTCAGTTTAGGTCTTATTAAGGGTTACTCGACCAAGCCTCTCTCCTGAGTGATACTTCCCCTCTCTTCTAGAGGATTGAATCTGTTCCTGCATATAGCTTAGTACAACACCAAAGTAGTTAGACGTTCTTAATAAATCCATTTGCATCATTAAATATTTGTATCAACCAAGCATTAGAATGTTCATATTGCAATACATATTCTTTCATGTCATTTTAGTAATTCAAAATGTATTCATTCTTTTGAAATCAATATCATCTTATTGCATATTCCCATATTTCATTCACCTAACAAACATATTAAAGTCACAATTTGCATTTATCAACATTTTCACTCATGATGGTAAAGGTAACTTGGTAAATATGAAATGGGGTGTAACAAAGAAGTTCCTTTGAACAAATCTTGAGAAAAAAAATTGGTTAGAAGATATCCAAAATCCTCTACAAAAAACACATAAAGAGAAGGGGCTATTGGGAATCAATCTTTTAGTGTCAAAATTCTTATTGAGTTGTAAGTTTTTTTGTGCACTTAGGCTTCTTTCCCCCTTAGTTTATAACCAATCTAAGAAATATTTGTATGTGTTTTCATCTTTGTTTTTTTCCTAAGCGTTGTTCTCTATATGCCCTTTTTGTGTCAAAATTGTATAAATTAGTAAAAATTTAATGTGTGGATAATTTTCTAGTAACTCAACTTGTGTCAACCCACTTTCCCAAAGTTGACTTTGATAAGATGGAGCTTGCTTGAGATAGCTATTTGATCATTCCGCCTGCACCTGATCTATCGCCAACATCAAATTCAATGGCTTGATCGACTAAATGAATGAAATAGGTAGTTTCATGGTGGATGGCACTTATAGCTGGTTGACCTTAAGGCCACCTTAGGCCAGCCTAGGCCGGGTGATCATTGGTATGTGGGTCTAGAATGAAGGTTGAAAAATCCCTATCTATCCTATCTAATTCGTTCCCCGTATCACTATAGGAAGGTTGACCCATTTAATGATTGGAGGTCTTGGGGTGGGTGGGTAGCTAATATTGTCAAGGCTTGTTTTGATGCTCACTGCTCGATGCTTAAATTAGAATAAATGCATGAACCCTTTCAAATACACCTCAGGAATAAAGAAGGGTGTTGCTCAAATATCCTGGCAGCCTCGACGATCGACCACCTTTTATTCAAGGAACACTTTCTCTTTCCCAAAATAGATAGTAGGGTCACCCCATTCAACACTCTAAAAATAAATATTGTCCAAAGTTGGGCTACCCATTGGAGATGTACTGGACTTTCCATCAAGGCTCTGGACTAGAAATCTTTCCACAATCACTATATAGAAAGAAACTCGCCCACCAAATTGGAAATCCCAAGGAGATTTTCCCATGAGACTGTATTTCTTCTTTTAGTGCCCCCCTGATGATGGGATTTCCTTGGCTCAATGGGTGGCAGGCATTGAATCTACCGGATCCGCCACAAGCAACCTTCCTCCTTCCTAAGTAAGATTTATTTAGATACCATATTTATACATTATATCGAACAAAAAGGCTCCACCTATTTATCCTAGCACGATTCAACCGACTAACCATTTGATTGTTCATGTATTCCATACAGTATTATGCAATTGATATGCCCATCTGACCCTTTCTATGATCCTTGGATGAGAGGAATGGCTATCTCAATCCCCATGTGTGGGTGATAACCCCATGTGGAGGCAATAAAACACATAATCCAGTCCTAATCCAAAGGAGGCACAATTCACATAATCCAGTCCTAATCCAAAGGAGGCACAAAACATCCCCGTTCGTGAAAACCGGGTAAAACAACAGGATACATCTATACGCACTACCCAAGACAATACCAAAGTTGACTAACATAATACAGCAACCCCAAAAAGTTAAACCCCATCTGGAAGACTTAACAACCCTTCTAATCAAATATCCCAAAATGAAAACAAAAGAAGTGTACATTCAAGCAGGGCGATCAAACAAGAATTAAATCTATATTTGGATTTCCTAAATCCACTTCCTTCATTAACATTCAGTAATTTATTGCCTTAATAAACTGATTTAATAACGTCTCTTTCAGACAAAAGATGAAATTTAAACCAAATATTTAATTCCCTAATTGTTTTTAAATAATAACAAAATAAACATTTACTTCTTCGATTTAAATCATATCCTTTTAAAATAACTATTTCTCCTTTGCAAAACAACTCATTTTTAAAAAAACCATTAATCTCACTATTAAACACCTTACATTTAAATCCAATATATTATTTAACTCTATAATTTATCCAATTACACATTGCATGAAGATATCTAGACTTGACATAAGTTCGTTTGCAACCAAATAATATTTAAACTATCATAACATCGTTTTCATACAAATTTTTCATTTCATTTAAAACGGATAATTATTTCCCTTAAAATCATTCCCTTATTAACTAATTACTTGATCATTTGATGAGCAATTATAATTTAAATCTAAAGATTTACTTCAATTTCTCAATAATGTTTAAATATAAAAATCCCATTTCCCCGTTGAAAATTATTTCCTTATAAAATAGATACTTACACATAAACATGCATCTCTATTAATTAAATATTCATTTAAATAAGAATGTGTTTCTATATAAATTTAACACCCATTTCTCATATTTAAATAATCATTTATCTAACCATAAGCACATCATCCAGTTTCATTAATTACACAAAAAGATCAAAATCAATTGTGTTACAATAAAATCATTATAAAATTAATAATTGAGTCAATAAAATAATCTTAAATTGATTATATTTAAATATACAATTTATATTTTCAATTTAACTTCTGTCTTATTAAAACAACTCAAATATTTTCCAATTAAAAATACAAATAAAATCTATATATATATAATATATATATGCCATATAATACATATATATATATAAAATATATATACATATATTCATAAATTAAAAAATATCTAAAATAAATATAAAATATATATTATATATTATATATAATTTATATATATTAAATATTAATTAAATTTAAATTCCAAATAAAATAAAATAAACTTTATTTAAATTCATGGACCCCACCCAACACAGGGAAGGGGACGCAGCCAAGGTTGCACCCAACCTCCCCTATGGAGGTTGTGCTGCCATAGCAGTGCACGCTCCATGGGTGCGATTGTGGCAGCAGCTGCCCCCCCCCCCCATTATTCCAAAAAAAACAATATATATATATATATATATATATATAATAAATTTAAAATTAAATTTCCCATTTCCCTGTATGAGGGAAGAACATAATTTTTCCATATTGCAACAAATTTTCAAACATATGCAATATATATATATGTTTTCAATATATATATATGTTTTTCAATATATATATATTTCTAAATTTCCGTTTTACAGCCAAATTGGAAAAAATTTCTATAGAAATAATTGCACAACAAAATCTTTTTCAAACACAAATTCTCAATTTCAAAATTGGAATGGAAAAGTAAACTTAAATCCAAAACCAGAAATTTGTATGCTTTCCATTGTTTCTTTTTCCAAATTTTCTTTTGTTAAAATCTGATTTGCCAAAATTTCTATTGTTTTCTTTTGTTTTCTACAAACATCTAAATTTCTTCCATGATTCAACAAGGTTTTTCAAAATTTGTTTCCAAACAAGTTTTCAATTTGGAAAGAACCATATTTTCAAAACAATAAACAAAACAAGAACGAAACTGTTTGAAGCTTGAAGAAAAAGACTGGAGTTGAGCTGCAATTTCCAATTTACCAAAATCTTTCCAAATCTTCACTCCAAATTCCCAAATGCATTCCCAAAACAAGAAAACCCTCTTTCCTCCTCATAGCAATTTTTTTTCTCCAAGCATGAAAAATAATCCAAATCCTTTCATTCTTTCCCAAATTAAGACAATGCCCTCTAAAATATCCCAGATATTTTCTTTTTCCAATTATAAATATCTTTTAACACTATAGATATTTTCATGCATTTACAAAATATCTTACTTTTAATAATTTAAAACAAAATTCTTTTTCAAATAAATTTAATTCTTTTAATTCATGCATTTACAAGATATTTGCATTTTAACACTTTAAAACAAAATCTAAATTTCAAAATAGATTTAAATCATTCACTTTATGCACTTTTCAAATACAATTAAACTATTCACTTAATGGATTAACAGATTAATTTATTTACTCCACAACTAAATTTAATTAATAAATTCAACACAATTAATTTAATTAATCAATAAAATAAATCTAATCCAAGATTAGATTATTTTATTAATTCAATTAAATTAATTAATAAATTAAATAACATTTCTAACATTATAACTAGATTTATTTAATAAACAACTTAAATACATGAAGCCATTTATTTACCTTTTTCCACTTGCAATTAAATAAAATTAGGGAGAGATGAACAACAAAGAAGCAACTTAACCCGACTAAAATCCGACGACACACTATGACTAGGGTGATGACTTGGCACAGAAAACCTAGCTACTATCTCCCAATCGAATACCGTTGGCCAATGGACACGCTCAAACCTGTGAAACCAGGTGGAGTCAATGTCTTATACCTGTCAACCTACAAACAAAGAGTATATCGAACATGCATATATATAACATAATAAACACACCGTGAAGAGGAAATCATGAAATCATAGGGTACTCACAAGCGAGTGATGCAACCTCATCCCCTTCACCAATACACTCATCATAGACTGACAGTTCCCTCATAAACAAATATCTCATGCTATAACATGTTACAATAACTAATCATCATTACACCAATTAAAACATGTCAAATAAAGCATCATATAAGATACATCACATCACACAATTAGACTATCGCTCTATAAATAGTGATCAAATAGCACACACATGATAAAGTATCTCAATAACCAAAAAGCACATCAAAGCAAACAAGGACACACTGTCCAACCAGAAAGCAAAACAGGGGGGTATTACATTATCCTTGCAAATGGGTTTATTGAAAAGACTTTAGAAACTTTCAAGCAAATGCAATTGACAGCTATAAGGCCAAATTCCACAACCTTCCCCCTACTTGTGCCAAAATGGGAGCTTTGGATAGGGTATGGACATCAATCAAATCATCAAGGGGGAATTTTACCAGATGTTGTAGTTGCAATTGCAAGTGCCCTGGTAGACATGTATGCAAAATGTGGAAGGCACATGAACTGTTTGATATAATGCCTCAAAAAAATCTGTTAACAAAGTAAGGCTTTAGAAACATTCAAGCAAATGCAATTGGCAGTGCCTTGGTAGAAATGTATGCAAAATGTGGAAGCATAGACAAGACACGTTAATTGTTTGACGAATTTTAAAAATGGGTATGCAAAATCTTTCAAACAAATGGACTGCAAAGTCAAATTCAACACTCCTTGCCCATGCCAAAATTGGAGCTTTAAAACACGGTATGAACATTCATCAAAGCATAATAGAAATTAAGTTTGTTGTTCTTGAAAGGCTTTAGAAACTTTCAAGCAAATGCAATTTCAATTTCAACAAACTTAATTTCAAATCGACTGTAAATTTTAACCATTTCATTCCATTTAGGGTTTAAATTTTTTTCAAAATAAATTCAATTTGAAACACAATTTTAATCACCAACCTGTTGCTCACTATGGCTTGGTCAAGAGGTTGATGAACTTAGAAATGTGGTGCACATTTTTCCCCTGGGTTTGTCGCCTTTGCTGTTCACTTTCGCCATCCTGCTCTGTTCATGTTCACCACTCTACAAACGGTCATGTGACAGTGACTTTTTTTTTTATTTGCCCTAATTCAAGGGGTTCAATCGAACCCAGGTTCGACCGAACCCTATAAAATATGTTTATTTTATTGGGTCGTTGAGTGGTTCGGTCGAACCCATTGATATGGTGAAAGAAAAAATAAATGAGAATTCCTTCCTCAAAATAATTGTAAACCACTATTATGCTTTAACCCCACTGGAATTGTAAACCACTTTTGTGGGTTTACCCTACTCAGTAAAATAAAACATCAGGTCACTTAATACAAAGACATCATGAATGCATTTAAGATATTCTAAGTGAAAGATCAAACAGGTTGACTCCATTCATGCCAGCTTCTACTTGACTTATTCTCCATTTTACTTTGTCTTCCATTGCTAGACATAGCTTACAAATTAGAATTCTAATGTAATGCAACTTTTCACAATTTGGCACCACATAATCCTTCATACATGCTTTTGGTGTTTGCAAATTTATGACCAATTCAATGCTTTTAAATACACTTCAAATATATTTCAATACCTTTTGACTAAGTCTCATTTCCTTCCCAAGTTCCTTCTAATATTTACTATGTTCAGTTTGCATGGTTAATGATTCATATTAAATGTCTTTTATATGTGTGTTATCCTTATTTTTTGTGCCACCCATCACACTTTCATTAACTTATTCCTACGTTGGTAGGAAGCTTAAAATCATGCACTTAACATAACATTATATTGCTTATTAATAAAGTAAGTCTCTTCCTTATATGGTCCACACCAAATCAAGTAAATAATATATATATATATATATATATATAATCACATAATAATATAACAACATATATATAATCTTTACAATAAATGTTTATATATATTTATATTTTCACAAGTATTTATATACATATTAAAAATGATTGCATATTAAAATGATAATACAATATCATGCATTAAATGATTCTTTGGTATATATACATATATACTTAATTATATACAATAATATTAAAGTAATCATATTTACACATATATATGGATTTATATGTATGTTATTACACACATATATTTGTAATCATATGCGTATGTAATTACATACTATATTATATGCATATTTATAACATTATTTTAATGCCTACACTTAAAGACATATATTCATATATTCACCGATTGATATATATATATATATATACATAGAGAATATATATATTTCATTGATAAACATATGGATATGAACACACGAGAAGGAATTTTTATTCAATCACAAGACTCAATCACATAACTGAATCAATAACATCCAAAGAGCAAGATCATAAACTGATACTGAACATTCATAACCTAGTACAGATCATGCAGAATCACAACTAGAGGTTACTTACTATTTTCCCAAACTACTAACTCGACTAGGCCTACTAAGTCGTGATTGTGTGAAAGCTTAGTTTAGGTATTATTAAGGGTTACCCGACCAAGCACCTCTCCTGAGTGATACTTCCCCTCTCTTCTAGAGGATTGAATCTGTTCTTGCATATAGCTTAGTACAACACTAAGGTAGTTAGATGTTCTTAATAAATCCATTTGCATCATTAAATATTTGTATCAACCAAGCATTGGAATGTTCATATTGCAATACATATTCTTTCATGTCATTTCAGTAATTCAAAACATATTTATTCTTTTGAAATCAATATCATCTTATTGCATATTCCCATATTTCATTCACTTAACAAACATATTAAAGTCACAATTTGCATTTATCAACATTTTCACTCATGATGGTAAAATTAACTTGGTAACTATGAAACGGGGTGTAACAAAGAAGTTCCTTTGAACAAATCTTGAGAAACAAAATTGGTTAGAAGATATCCAAAATCCTCTACAAAAAACACATAAAGAGAAGGGGCTATTGGGAATCAATCTTTTAGTGTCAAAATTCTTATTGAGTTGTAATTTTTTTTGTGCACTTAGGCTTCTTTTCCCCTTAGTTTATAACCAATTCAAGAAATATTTATATGTGTTTTCATCTTTGTTTTTTTCCTAAGCGTTGTCCTCTATATGCCCTTTTTGTGTCAACATTGACATAAATTAGTAAAAATTTAATGTGTGGATAATTTTCTAGTAACCCAACTTGTGTCAACCCACTTTCCCAAAGTTGAGTTTGATAAGATGGAGGAGCCTGCTTGAGATAGCTGTTTGATCATTCCGCCTGCACCTGATCTATCGCCAACATCAAACTCAATGGCTTGATCGACTGAATGAATGAAATAGGCAGTTTCATGGTGGATGGCACTTATAGTCGGTTGACCTTAAGGCCACCTTAGGCCAGCCTAGGCCGGGTGATCCTCTCACCAACCATTACCCTTAGAATAGTAGGGGCCCTCTTGGGCACCCTATAATTACCCACCGCCTGAAAATAGTTCGAAACGACAGACATTGGAGAGGGAAAGAGAAGGCTTCACCAGGGAATAAAGCTTTGCCACTCCACTCATCATTTTTCTAAAAGGTGATTGGGGAAAAGAGAGGTACTTCACCAATCACTCTCTTGGGCCTGCTCTAGAGAAAGTGAATCCATCATTAGGAGAGGGTTATGAAGCTGGTTGGTGACATGGAAAAAATCTTGGGGTAGTTTGTACAAAATTTGTGCAAAGGTGAATGCTATTTGATTTTCTATTATGGTATCAGATCCTAGGGAACGTTGCTAAAGGGTGAACATTTTCAGTGATGATAAAACATCAATCATAAAATGATACAACTACAAGTCTAGATATTTATTATAGTTCTTGCCTAGCTTCTCTACACAAGATTTTTAGTCACCTCTACAATGAAGAAACTAGTTTCGTAGAAGATGGTAATAACGAGGGAAGAAAAAATCTCAATTAATTTTTTAAGGAAATGAAAAAATTAGTTTCGTAGAAGATGGTAATAACGAATGAAGAAAAAATCTCAATTAATTTTTTAAGGAAATGAAAAAACAAGATGAGGATGTTCCAATTTGTGTATAAAGACATTTGATAGAAATTGTTGGAAAAGAAAAGAATTGGTTTCATGAAAAATAGTGAGAAGGCCTTTCAATTATTGACATAGAGAATATATGCCAATAACATCTATTTGGAAAAGTGCTTGAAATGAATATATCGAAATGGTAAAGCTATGCTATATGTTTGACAAAATGTGCTTAGTCAACTATCAAATGTAATTCATTTTGTTTAAATTTATCTATTTTTAGCTATTGCTAATATACAATTGACTTTTCTATTTGGAAAGTTGATTATTAATATTTGGAAATTAAAATTGAGTATTTAAGGAAAAGTGCATCTTGAAATTTGTTTATATACATGGAGAAATCATATGTTCTTGCCAAGTTTGAGGGGCATGAATTTTATACATGGAAAATTAAGGTGCAAATATTTTTAATTGAAAAATATTTTTAGGATGTTATTGGAATGAAAAAAAAAACACAAGATGCAAATGAAGTTGTAAAATGGGTAATAAAAGACCACAAAGCAATGACATCAATTGGCCTCAGGTTGTCTAATGCATATTTACATCATATTGATCTTACAAAAACTTCAAAGAAAATATGGGATGGCCTTAATTATTTATTTGGATCACAAGCTTCAAGTGCCAAGATGTCAATTAAACAAAAATAATAATTCTTGAAGACGGAAGAGGGTGAAATTATTGTTCAACATATTCTAGTAGGTTTTGTTCTCTTCTTAATCAATTTGCTGACATTAATTTTAATTGATGATGATGATGCAAAATCTATTTAAAAAAGTAGTATGCCTCCAAGCTTTAACAATATTACATTTACTTAAAAAATCAATCCAAAATTAAAAACTATGATTTCTTCCTTGATTGATGAAGAAAATAGAGTTGCTAAAAATCATACAATTATTGAAAAAAATGCTATGTTTTTAAAGAAGGCTAACAATTTAAGAGAGAAGAATACAAATTTTAAATGTTACTTGTGTAATATAAAAAGACATATTCTATTGAGTTATCTTCAACATGCTAGGGATCTTACTAATGGAAAGTCGAAGGGTGGATTGCATATTGGTATTAGAGCACGGTTCAAATATTGAACCTACGAAGCTCACTTGACTCTAGATAGAGCATACCATCCTACACTGTTAACTGGCCATAATTAAGTTGGTATCTTGGGATGAATGTAGTTGTTTTGAACTTCTTAAATGAATCTTTAAGCTCATGAGAATGGATGTCCAATCCTAACCAAGAAAAGTTGGATCAAATAAAAATAGAAATTTGGATATATGAGTTGTAAAGGAAAATCAAATTGCACAATAGAAAGTTGTGGTATCTAATTACGACTATTTTCATAACCCAATTGTTGGATGTGATTTTACATCTTGTCTTGTGGTAACTACCATGACATGATATTTAAGAGAATTAATAATTATTCTCATGGTATGAACACGAATTACTAGGGACATAAAATGTAAATAACTGAGGATGAATGCTTGAATGAATTAGTAGTTATTAAAGATAGGGCTGGTGATACATTGAATTGGTAGGTTGTGACTACCTTAATTCTTGATGTGAAGAGTACTTTTTTATGCCTGGTAATTTGGTAACTTGTAAGCATTAAATCTAGTAAGTGGTGTTCAATAGTTTAATATTCACTCCCCTTAAGAAAAATCGACCCTTGAATTCAAAATGAAGGATTGGATTAAGAGAAAATTCTTACTAGAGGGTATACTTTTAGTATGAACCCTATTAAATATTTAAAAATTGTTAAAAATTGGTCAAATTAGGGAAAAGGGAACTATATGGGAGGTGATAATAAGGGATTAAAATTAAATTAACTTGGCTAGTCACCTAAAATTTTGAATAAATTAATAAATATGTAACCTTCTAATAACCTAGGATAGCTTATTCCAAGGGAAGAAGGATGTCACATCCCCATAGAAGACAATCTTATACTAGACATCATGTGGTTGAAGAAATAAATAAAATGATATAAAATTTTAACTTAATGCAACATGGAGGGATCAATGAGGTTAGAAGAGAATAAAGTAGTGACAGAGACATCCCAAATTAAGAGAGCATGAAATGGGTATGCAAAATCATGGTGTAGGGAAAGGAATAGGGGCAACTATGCCATAAAGGAAGCATGTAAACCTTCCAATCCTTGAAAAATTCATAGCTACAAATGTAAGATGATGTGTAGAAGGAAAGAGACCCACGATTATCTATAAACCTATAGTTTTAATAGGATTTATTTTGGAGATAAAAAATCCATAGGGAAGGCATGGATAGAGACTATTATGGTTGACACAATTTGCATATGCACTTTAGGGAGGGGAGTGAGAATAAAAATGTGTGGCAAAGGGTTGACCTAAATGTGGTGAGATAGGAGGGGATTTTGGAATTCAGGTGTGAATGAAGGAGATAGTTTAAATACCTAAAAAAAAATTGGAATCCTTGCTTGTGATCAAGGGTAGAATCTGATGTGATGATATTAGGATGAGGTAAAAAATGGGTCTAGAAAATGAGGTTGAGAGGCTAATTGAAAGATAAAAGAAGGATTCCAGATTGTTGGGTAATTTTTTTGAGAATCACTAGCAACTACCATGCTTGGGTTCATATTGGATAAGTAAGAGTGATGGAGACCACGTAGACCACATAACTCCTCTTACATTGCAAACACTAGGTGTTTCCATCCATGGGAATTGTTATATAGAGGTGTAAATTTAAAATCTTGTGTTTATGTCACTTATCAAAGTGCTTTTGGGATTATTTTGGTACCATATGTAACATGTTTCATTGACATTCATTATGTAGCTTTGAGTGCACAAGTTTGAACCTTTATTAGATTTATATCAAGTCATTTTTTTATTGTGAACATGAGATTCGTGAGAAGTTGTAGGTTTCAATATTTTTATGTGTAGGTGTGAGGTGGGAAAATTGGTTTTGAGGCCAATAACTAACATAAATCTCACCTTCCACCAATAAAATTTGGGGGACACAAAAAATAACCAAGATAAACTACTAGGCTATTTTCCTCAAGGAAGAGATTGAACAATTGGTCAAGGTTTTGGTCCCCTTTTGTGTAATTATGGATTGAATGATGTGATGTGTGTGATTGATAATGAAACTAGGTGAAATAATGCAACCTACAAGAAAGACAAGGGAAAGAGGGTTGTTCTGTATAGGGGATTTCCTTGGTCAAACCCCATTTTGTTGTTTCCACCTCCACAAATGGCTATGGTGATGTTTGATAAATAGTTCTTACTCTAGGTCGGATAAATACAAATATATTAAAAAACAAATGATAAATCACTATGTTGTAACTTACCACTCAAATAATCATTCCTTGTTAGATTGAGGTCAATTGGCTCATCTCACACAAGGAGAAATTGATAGTTGCATGAAGATCTTGCAAAGGTTAGTGCTCTTAAAAATAATAAAAATAAAACATGAAGTATCTTACTATGCATAAAAATGGATTTGATGATGTGTTGCAAACATAATCTTGACTGATAAGTTTTGTAGAAATGTTGCTTATTCTACTCTTGAAAGTTCCTTGATTTTCTTTTTGAATTGCTTGATAGATCAGAATTTTCTTAGGTGTTTAAATGGAGGGAAAGAGTTATATTTATATGAGTTTCAACATTTTCCACATTAATTCTTTTGATAATATGATAAAGGATTTTGAATCTATGCATATATTAATATCAATAATAAAATATTAAATTTTGGGCCAAAATAGAGAAAACAAGAATGATGGTGCTCTAGTCTAGACCTATTTTTAATTATAGGTGATTGTCAAATAAATAATTAACTTAATTTCCTAAAATTAGTTTAATTTATCAATGATGACAATAAAATAAATAATTTATAAGCATAATTGGGCTCAAGCACTCAAGGGGGGCCAAACATAATGTGAAATTGTCAAGGGTGACTATTTTTTATGCTACATTTAGCCCCCACTTTAGTGAGAGCATGAAATTATGCTCATATTCACACTAAGGTGAGGATAAGGCAAAAAGGATCATTTCATCAAAACATTGAAGAGGTAAGATAACACTGAGTTAGGGGATGCACTAGCCCCCAAGCTTAGGATCCTGCTAAACAACAATGTCAACATAAAAGAATGCACATACATGTAAGAAAAAATGTAGCAAAAGACACATGAAAATAAAACACAAGGCATACACAATGGAGATACATGAAATAAACATAATACAAAATAATATGCAAAAATAATGCAAGCAAAGGAATATATAAAGCATATAGAGAATACATGAAGCATACAAGGAATAAATGAAGCAAACTGATGCAAAATGGTACTCGCCTCTGCCAAACAACTCAATTCACAATCCACAAATCACAAAACTAAATTCACAACAATAGTTCAACAACTCAATAAAATATGATTACAAATGAACACTGGTTTTATTTATTCAATACCAATTACAATCAACTGGTCTTTCATGGCCTCATTCCTCTCAGACTTGCTCAGTTTCTGGGTATGTGCAGGATCATCATGGAAAAAATAGGCCCTCAAGTGGTAAAAAATTTAGAAAAATCAAAGTTAGGAAACTTCACATAAAAATTTGAATAAGTTATCTATATTATTTCAAAAATGTGTAAGAATAGAATATGTAGCAAATTGAATGTAGTTTCTAAACTACTAAGTTTTTTTTTTTTTTTTAAATCTATTTGATGAAAATTTGAAATTTCAATGCAATAGTACTTAAATTTCAGCGAAAAAATAAGAAGTAGGTGTCTATCTAACCACCCTAACCACAATAAAATGATAATATTTTTTTATAATATTTTAGACACAAGTAGAGGACTCGTGTTCAGATGTGACACATATTTTTTTGTAATTTTTTTCCAAGTGAATAATTAATTATGATTTTTTATTTCAACTTTTAAAAATATAAAAACGCATGCGTCTAACCACTTAACTTGGTCAAAAATTCATGAAATTCAATATTTTTTTAATCCTATAGTATGCAAAGCATAGAATGTGACACATATTTAGGATTCAAAAAATGTGATACTATTTGAAAGCTATAGATGTTTTTCAATCAGCCTATCAATTAGGACTTTAGTCATAATTCAAATAGAAAATGAATAATAATTATTTATTAAATTCAAAGTAAAAAATAATTTATCTTTGTAGAAAGCTGAGAATCTCCTTTAAAAACCCTTTTCGTTTCATCAATTTTGGGTAGAAAAAAAAGTCGTCAGCCACATACCAGGTACAAATACCCATCATATCACCACTTTTTGGCCCATCATGATCCTGCACATACCCTTCTCTTTGATACACCATTCAACTGCCCCAATCTGTATGTACACTTACATGTTTTAGCCAGACATCTCTTTCATTAAGCAAATAAATAGTGCTAAAGTCCTCCATAGATCCGCGCTATCTTTAGCCTTTTTAATCGATGCCCATTTCCATTTGTTTAGATGCATAATCACATTTTCTCTGGTCTACTTTCAAACATACTTGTGCCCCTCCTCTATGCATATATCTACCTTGATTCATAGCAAAACAAAATATAAATAAATGTGCAACCCCCTCTATTCAAATCAACCTTAATCTGCAATTTATTTCCTTTACTTTGCTTCTCATCCTCTCTTCTCCACCACGTAGCCCCCTATTTTCCTCATTCACTGTGCAACCCTCTCTTTTTATTTTTTTGCAATTTTTATGTAAAATCTTTGCTCCTACATAGTGTGACCCAGCTTCCCACCAATGTGTAATATTTTTTCTTTTTCTATGTGTCTCTCCACTTCTCCCAAGCAACATGGCATATCTCCTGGACCTTTCTATGCATTTTTATTATTCAATTTAAAATAAAAATTCCCATGCAACCCTTAGCATTCTCCTCCTTTCAACTACATAGGATTTCATTTTTATCTTTTTTATTAGTTGTTTCTCTACCTTCCTTATGGTGTGATTTGTCTCCTCTAGGAATTTCTTATAAAAAAAAGTAAATTCATTGCAGTGCAACCTCTAGCCACTCCCCTAGTCTCCTATGAATGAATCTCACAAATTTCTTCCTGCAAACAAATCTTTCAAATTTAATTTAATTTTTGGACTTTCGTGAGATCAAAAGTTACCTTTTCCAATTCATTACACATTGTATTGCCATAATTGACCTCCACAAACAAGATGAAATTTATATCAATAAACATTGAACTTTAGATGCAAATCAAGACATAAAATGTTACATTCAACATTTTGTCAAATGACATGACAACATTGTCCTTTAATTTCTTCCAAATGACCACCAAAACCAAAAAAAGTACAATGATCATAAAATAAAATGGAAATAATTAATTTTTTGGTGATGTTGATTACTATTTTCCTGGGATGCTCCTGCATCAGACACATTGGGTAGGAAATTTTACGAGCATAGGCTCACAAAGGTGGAGTTGAGTAGTCAAACTACTCTTCTAGGTTGCAACCAACCTACAACAAACTCCATCACTAAAACTTGTGCTCAAAATTAACTCTTCTTCCTCTTTTTCCAGCATCGTGCCACAACACATTCCATCTCCCTCTAGCAAAACATCTTCCTCCTTTTCCCCCTCATCATGGACTTATTCCCACCAAAGCTCAACCTCCTCTGCCAAATACTTTCTACACTTCTCTCCTCCTTCATGGGTTCAAACCCACCTCTAACCATCCACCTCCACCAAAAACTACCTGCAACATCCTCCAAAATCTCTACTAACAAATACACACTATCTAAAAAATGCTCTTTTCCTTTATCCATCTTATCTTCTACTATCTCATTTAAAACCAAAATAACATCACAAAACTGATTTACCTCATCTTCGTTCATAGCTACAAATTTTTTCTCTTCTCCTTTTGCTACAACCACGAGCTTTGTCCTCCATTCTTCCTCAATTGCCAACATTTTTGCAAATAAATCTTTTTCGCCATCCACTGCAACCTCTTTTCTTCTTACCTCCTTTTCTTCCTTTTCCCCCATGCCTTCCTCATGGCATGTCTCGGCTACTACTTCTTCAGTAAGGGCTTCCTCCTTTTTCCTCGAGCTATTGTCCTCGCTCTTCTTCACCACTTTCCTCTCACTTTTCCAAACACTCTTCTCCAATTTCTCAATCCTTGCCGCAATATTTCCTACTTCTTCATGAACTATTTGTCCCATCTTTTCAATCATCTCATCCTCCATTTTATCCCAATACTACTCCCAAAATAGTATCTACACGGGTCTCCTCACAACCCAACCCATCTTGCCTACTGCAATCACTCTCAATCTATAAAACACATTCAGTCACAACTTCCAACTCTCAGCTGCTTTGACTCCTCTACCTACAACAACCCTCTCGAGCTCTCCATAACCGCTTCACACTTTCCACTAAGTGTGAACTACCTCCTGGTTGGTGATCTGTTCACACAACATCTACAGGTCCTAGTGGATCCTCTCCACTCTTAAGACTACCTGCCCTGATACCAATTGACGTAAAAGGTTAGTCCCCTCTACCAAAAAACTCAATTTACAATGCACAAATTACAAAATGAAATTCATAGCAGCAATTCAACAATTCTGTCAAATATGATTACAAATGAACACTAGTTTTATTTATTCAATACCAATTACAATTAACTAGCCTTTCATGGCCTCATTCCTCTTAGACTTGCTCAGTTTCTCTTTGATACACCATGCAATTGCCCCAATCTGCACACACTTACATGTTTCAGCCAACCATCTCTTTCATTAAGCAAACAAATAGTGCTAAACTCCTCCATAGATCCACACAATCTTTAGTCATTTGAATCGACACTCATTTCCATTTGTTTGGATGCATCATCAAATTTTCTCTGGTTTTCTTAGATATAAGATCATGTGTTATTTAAATGTATGGGAAAAAAGTAAATCTAAAAATATACAATTATGTAAACAATATACCCGTGGTAAATAATGAATAAAATCATAACATTAAATATTATTGTAAACTTAATTAAATAAAGAAATTGTATTTAATAAAACTAACATAAAATAAAACCATACACTCAATTATAGTATGATTTGAATACACAAGATTTTAATTTAATTCATAAATAATAATTTGAAGAATTATGGTAAATTGTGAGTAAAAGAAATAATATTTTTTTATTTAAACAAAGCTATATTATTAAATATTAATGTAATATTAATTAAAAGAAAATTTAACTCAAATTTAAATTTGAAACAAAAAAAAACTCCATAAAATATTTTTAGTAAGCTCCTCTGTAATTATTAATTCAACCATTCCCAAGACATCAAGAAAGTTAAAGAATTTATAAAAGATAACAAAGACAAGAATTAGTTTTTAAATCTAATCAAGGTATTGGAATTTAAACAAGAGCTGCAGAGCAGCGAAGTTCCTGCCAGAAAGTTTTAGAATAGTTTTGTTTGTATTTGTTGTGTTTGTTGTGTTTTAGGAACAATTGGCCAAGATAAAGCAGTTGTCACCTAAATTTAGGAATTTGATCATTGATAGAGTCAACTTTGTCTTCCATTAGAAAATGACCCTTATAACAAAAGATTTTTTCTCACTTCAAAATTCTAAGATGCTTTGGTTGTGCTTTTAGGCCATGAAAAAAGTGCAATTTGCATGTTGCCATCATTATGTAAATATTAATGAGTTCAAAGATTTCCTTAACCATTCAACATATATGATAAAAAAATTCTCTTTAAAAAAGAAAAGATCTTTAGAACTTTCATTGCACGTAGAGTCATGTATAACCAACCTGCTTAAATGTTATAGTTTTCTGCACAAATGAAAATGAAAGCATATAGTCCTAAGTCCTCTTGTAGGTGCCTAATGTCTCCAAAAAATGTCTTACAATAGAAAATGATCTTTTTATTCCATTAAGTAATAGATAACTCATTTATAAGCCTCATAAAACTTATAATGTGAAGTGTATTGCAAAAGGCCTAGATCAAACATTAGAAATCTCAATTGAACCCTCATGCCTATTTTGCTGATTGTAGAGTAGTGGACAAAAGCATTGCAATAGTCATTGGACCAAGACCACAAGGTAAAGGATTAATTGGTGAAGCTATTCTTCAATCCTCTTCATAGGAAACATGACCGACTAATTGGTATTCTCTTTTAGCACTAGGATCCTACAAAAGTGGAAGCAATAGTTTTAATTTTCTATATATTAACCATCTCTTACTTACAATTTTTTTTTTAAAAAGGCAGTTAGAAGGTGTCATACCTCTAAGCCAAGATCAATTAGTATTGCACCAGGTTTTAGCCAATCACCACGAACCAAATTTGGCACACCTGTTGTAGCAACAAGAATATCTGCTTCATGAGAAAAATTTGTAGGAAATTCTTTTTGTTTTGAGTAGCTATGGTCTACATGATTTTTTTGTGGAAACATGGTTTAAATTAATACTTAAGTAAAGATTGTCTACTATGTTTCAAATTTAAGAGCTATTCAATAGAATATGGCCCATATTTTGACATGTCAAACACTTTTTTAAGAAGAGAAAATGCGGTCCACCCTTAATCAATGTGTATTTATTTACAAACTAAACATTTGTACTTATAAATTTATAGATATTTATTTTTCCAAATCCTTTTTCAGTTGAAAATAAAGATTACGATATTTCTTGTAGAGTATGTAGAAAGTGATCTATGAAAATTCAAATCTACCCATTTTGTCTAACAAATTTGTTTTTAACACATTTAACTGTTATTGTTGTTGTTCCTTACTTTCAAAGTAAAGTGTAAGCTGAAATTTTGGCACAACTAATTCTCAAGCAAATTTTTTTAGTATTTTAAATAACCATATAAAATTTTAAATTATCCTTTGTAGCTCAAATTTTGATGCTACTCTTCGAATTGCAAATGTTTTACCCTTAAAGAACCTGCTCTTCATGTGACAATTTTTACTCAATATTGTGGTGGAAACATTAGATACTTCAACCATAATGATTCAATAAATTGACGATTCAAATTATTTTATTCCTTTCAAGGTGACCACACAATGTGTAACGCCCTGCCACGCGATCCCCAAAGGACAATTAGAGCTAAGAAAAATTATAGTACAATTTTTTTTAAAGTAAAACATAACATAAGATGTACATTAACATACAATACATGTAATGAAATTATACTGATGCAATATCAACTACGTCCTCTAGGGTGCACAAGACAACATTACTAAACATGAACCCACTCCTTAACGATACTTACAAATCTCAAGATTGCATTGTGAACCCATAATATAGCATAAGTAAACAATGTGCATACATCTATAAATGAACACATAACATAATCAAGTGTACACATATATACATTACAATGATCAAACGGAGTACACAAGTACATCACAGTTATCATACGATACATCGATCAAGGATTACATCAATACAATGGTACTTCCCAACATGAATGGAAATAGTACAATGACATGGTATAATACAACTAAGAAGAATGAGTTCAAACATTGAAACTGGATCCAACTTTGGTACATCCCTGGAGTCACTACATGAGGAAAAACTAAACACAACTAGATCTTTGGATGGGGACCCAATGGGGTGCTTAGCACGTTCCACTCGACCACGTGGACTTGAAAGTCCACCCCTCGTGCTAGGAGTTGACAAGAAAGATCCTCAACCAAAAAGGCAAGTGAACCATCGGTAATCTAGATTCCCCAACAAGGTAACAACACAAGATAACATCCCATAACATTGAAACTGGATCCAACTTTGGTACATCCCTGGAGTCACTACATGAGGAAAAACTAAACACAACTAGATCTTTGGATGGGGACCCAATGGGGTGCTTAGCACGTTCCACCCGACCACGTGGACTTGAAAGTCCACCCCTCGTGCTGGGAGTTGACAAGAAAGATCCTCAACCAAAAAGGAAAGTGAACCATCGGTAATCTAGATTCCCCAACAAGGTAACAACAACACAAGATAACATCCCATAACATTTCCAGCACATAACCACAACAAAGATAATGAAAATTCCAACAAGAGTCCAATTTCCAAAATTATAGATCAACACTAAATAACCATAATAGGTGCCAACAACAATAGGATTAAAAAGTCCTCAAACGATATCGCAATATCCACCAACAACAAATATCAAAGGAACCTTTCATTATCATCAATAAAGTTTCCATAAGACATATATGCAACACTAAAAGACTGAAGGGAGGCTTCAACAACAAACATCAAGAAACACTTGCCTCATCAAACATAAGATACAACCGCTTCCAGAGGTACATGAACACGAAGGGGATCCAACAAGGGAAGCAAGGTTGCTAAAGGATGGAGTTTCATCGCATAGGTGCTATGGGTTACCCTGACATAACCTTCCTAGGCTACCAGATCACCGTGGCCACCTCTATCAGCTGCCAAACCCCCATGCTGCTATGTCAGATCAACATACCTTACAAAAATTACTATGCACAGGCAAGGTAATTGATCTTGCCATTTCAGGTCTTCCCACTCATCCCAAGCCTAAATGAGCACTTGGGCCCATGAGTGAGGCTACATTATCTTAATTAATGCTAGATACTACCCAACCTCTATTATCACTTGATTAAACTCTCAAGGGTTACCTTGAACCAGCCACTTTCGACGTCAGACCCCCATTGAGAGCCACTTTCGACGTCAGACCCCAAATCATTGAAGCACACTCCCCCTTACCAGCAACCAAATCTCAAAATCACAAACAGGCAAGTCAACTTGCACAAGATAACAAAACCAAACATAATATCAATCACCACGTGAGGCATGCACTATCTCACGCTAGAACTTCATAGTAAAGAAAACCACTTTTCAAGTGCAAGGCTTGACCCACCAATATCAAAATGAGCATAAGAGCAACCATTCACAAAGCCAAAAAAGGAAATCCATTAATAAGCAACATATTCTTTCCCCAACCTCTAGAAGACTCTCAAATCACTAACACAAGGGGTTCCCCATCAAGAAATGTCAACAATAACAAGTTCTCAAAAGATGATTGTCAATTCATAAATCACAAATCGGCAAGTGAAGAATAACGAGTGGCATAACACCATGTGGTCTTCAATCAAAACTAACATATTCTACTCCATGCAAAATCAACCACAAAACTACCATCTTCTCAACATCCATCAATCATGAAAGCAATAGTAAAACCAACCAACTTACAATTCCATTCAAAATCAACCCGATAAAACAATCCAAATAATAATCAAACAACCATAAATTCAAATGAAATGACATTCATTATCCAATCAATTGACCATAACCTTGGAGGCACTCCCAACTATAGAATGAAAACACTCTAACAATACCCATTAATCAAACACAAGGTTTAGAACAAGTAACCAAACCAACATTTAAAACAATAGCCAAGTTTGAACTAAATAGTCTTACAACTTTCCCATCTAAACTACACAATGATCAATAAAAAGATCAACTAATCAATACATCTATGGATGACCTTATTTTCACATTTTCTATTATTCTTTAAAGACTTTACTTACGTAATTAGACTTGATGATCTACTTCATCTAATTAGACTAGTTTGTTCCTCAACTGACTTAACAACATTTCAAGTAACATAGTTTATCGAAAAGTAAGAAAACTAGTTTAATTCTTTTCCTATGTAATTTTCCAATTTATTTGCTCATTATGAAATTATCTAGGTAAGCAAACAAATTTCATTCACTTAATTATCTACTACATCCCCTTACCTGAAACAATTACACTATTTGATATGTTTATTCAAATTTACTAATTTCAAAGACATTATAAATTAACCAATTT
This sequence comes from Sequoia sempervirens, assembly GCA_007258455.2. Lineage (NCBI taxonomy): Eukaryota > Viridiplantae > Streptophyta > Pinopsida > Cupressales > Cupressaceae > Sequoia > Sequoia sempervirens. Next base: position 155,333 of record VDFB02256363.1, on the reverse strand, counting down.
ACATTTTATTTGTACATCATTATAAAATCATTTAAAATAATTAAAAAATCATACTATCTAAAATACAAACCATTTTCTTTTTAACTTAATAGTAAATATAAATATACACTTTTACACAAACAAATTACTCTCTAATAGAATCATGATATATGTAAATATATGTCTTACATTAAGATTACTCATCTCTGCTAGATTACCTAACCCTTCACCATTAACCAATTAATTACATATACAAATATGCATAATACAACTTATTACATTTAGGAATAGGAACAATGTAATACAACCTAAACATGTTAAATACTTGTTTCTTAACCTAAATGAATATCAACTTATACAAACATATCCTATAACAACGAGATACACAATTTAACATAACCAAATGGCTTTTATATGTATATCATTCTTAACACATGTAAATATATCTCGTAATCATGAGTTTTGGTAATGGAGATATGATTGTTGTAGGAAGAACTCATGGAAACAACTATCAGCTGAAAGGAGTTGATGGTCATTGTCTTGTATCTTAGATTAGTGAAATTTGGTTATGGCACTGGAGAATGGGACATGTGAACTTTGATAACTTGGTCAAGATCAATGCAAAGGAGATTGTTCAAGGATTTCTTAGAATCACAAGACCTACTAATTCCATCTATAGAAGTTGTCAATTGGGGAAGCAAACAAGATGTAGCTTTAAAAGAAAGGAACATTCTACTACCAAAATGTTGTGATTAGTACATACTAATCTCTGTCGTCTGACTAAGACTGGAAGCCTGAATGGTGACAAATATTTCATGTTGCTTATTGATGATTACACTCGAATGACATGGGTTGCTTTTCTTAGAGAAAAGAATCAAGCCCTGGATAGGTTTAAGGTATTTAAGGAAAGAGTGGAGAATGAATTAAATTTGAAAATCAAGTGTTTAAGATCTGATAGAGGTGGTGAATTCACTTCTGGTGAATTTAATGCATTCTATGAGAACCACGACATAAAAATATATTTTTTTGCTCCAAGAACCCCTCAGCAGAATGGATTAGTTGAAAGGAAAAATAGGACAGTTCTGGAAGTTTCTAGAACTATGATGAAAGAGTCTAATGTACCAGATGTATATTAGAGAGAAGTGATACATATTGTTGTGTATGTTCTTAATAGAGTTTAGATCAGGCACAACAACACAAAGACACCTTTTGAGTTATGGACTGGTAAGACTCCTACTATGAAATATTTTAAGGTATTTGGAAGTAGATGCTACATGAAAAGAGATGATGAAAATCTTAGAAAGTTTGATGCTAGTTCCAATGAAGGAATATTTCTTGGATACTCTACTACTAGCAAGGCATACAGATGCTTTAACAAAAGATTGAGAAAGATCATTGAAAGTGCTAATGTGAAAGTTGATGAAGACATACACAAACCTATTGAGATAAGTGAAGTTGAACCTGATGATCCTATCTATGAACATATACCTGAAGAAAATAAGGAGAAAGAAGAAGAAGAGAATGAACCAGAACCTGCTGCTAGGACTCCTAAATATGTATAGAAGAATCATTCGGAAGATCAGATAATTTGAGATAAGATTGAAGGTGTGAAGACAAGAAGCAGAGTTGCAACTAAGGTAAATTTGTGTTTACTTTCTAAAATAGAACCTAAATCTGTAAAAGAAGCATGTGAAGATGAAAGTTGGATGAGAGTTATGAAAGAGGAACTACAATAGATAGAAAAGAATTAGATGTGGGAAATAGTTCCTAGACCTGTGAACAAAAATGTGATTGGCTCAAAATGGGTGTTCCAGAACAAACTGAATGAAAGCGGAGAAGTAGTAAGGAATAAGGCAAGATTGGTGTGTAAAGGATATTCACAAGTTGAAGGTATAGATTTTGAAGAAACATTTTCCCCTGTAGCCAGAATGGAAGCTATAAGAATGTTTTAGGAATTTTCTGCACACAAGAACTTCAAGGTATATCAAATGGATGTTAAGTTAGCTTTTCTGAATGGCGAGTTGGAGGAAGAAGTTTACATGGAGCAACCTGAAGGGTTTCAGTTTACTGACAAGCTGGACATGGTTTGTAAATTGAAGAAAGCATTGGATGGATTGAAGCAAGCTCCTAGAGCTTGGTATGCAAGACTGGATAGATATCTGACAAAGCAAGGATTCAACAAAGGTTCTGCGGACAGTAACCTCTAATTCAAAGTACAAGGTAATAAGATGTTGATTGTAGTTTTTTATGTTGATGATATCATCTTTGGTGGAAATGAAGGCATGTGTAAAAATTTTGTTGAAGAAATGCATAAAGAATTTGAGATGTTTATGATTGGTGAATTGAATTTCTTCCTTGGTCTACAAGTGAATCAAACTAGTAAAGGGATATTCATTTCACAATCTAAGTATGTAAAAGAGTTGTTGAAAAAGTTTGGGATGGAGGATTCTAAACCGGTTTGTACTCCTATGGTAATCGGATGTAAGCTAAGCAAGGATGATGAATCTGCTAAGACTAATCAAAGCAAATAAAGATCCATGATTGGTGGATTGTTGTATCTTACTGCTACCAAACCAGATATTATGCTTGCAGTTTTTTTAGTTGCTAGATTTTAAGAAGATCCTAGAGAAGCACATCTTATAGCTGTAAAAAGGATATTTAGATATCTTAAAGGCACACCAGATTATGGATTATGGTACCCTAAAGTATTGATTTCACTCTGAGCGCCTATACAGATGTTGATTGGGTTAGATGTGTAGATGACTGGAAGAGTGCTAGTGGTGCTTTCTTTCTTGGGGGAAGACTAGTTTCATGGCTGAGTAAAAAGCAAGACTTAGTTTCTTTATCCACTACAGAGGAAGAATATATTGTTGCAGCATCTTGCTGCACACAAGTTCTGTGGATGAAGCAAACTCTGAAAGACATTGGTGTGGTATGTGATGAGCCTATTTCCATTTTATGTGATAATACAAGTGCAATAAACATTTCAAAGAATCCGGTTATGCATTCAAGAATGAAGCACATATCTATCAAGTATCATTTTTTGAGTGAGAAAGTGTTGGAGAATGAGGTCAGACTGGAGTATGTGACAACAAAGGAACAAATTGCAGACATATTTACTAAATCTCTTCCAAAGGATACTTTTGAGCATCTTAGGGAGAGGTTGGGGGTCATTGACCCTCCTAACTAGGTGCACATGAAGGTGCATTAGTCTAGTGAATTCACAAATTCTTCATTTATCTAGACTGATAGATGGGTCTACTCCACAGGGGGAGTAGAAAAGGTTTTCATTGTTGTAGTATGAGTGTACTCCTAAGGGGGAGTAATTTGAGTAGTTTTTCTTTGCCATTGATGTCAAAGGGGGAGAAAAGGTTGTGTTTCCATCAATGACAAAGGGGGAGATTGTTGCAAGTATGAGCTAGTTTGGTAGTGTTGTCATTGATGTCAACATATTTTTGTATGTTGCATATTGTACTTGTATGGTTGAGTTGTTGGTGAGATGTTGTGAGTACATGGAGCTATCTTTATGGTGTTGCAGATGTGCTGGTTTGATAATCCAAGTGCTTTTGAGAAAATTGATAAATAAGCAAGTCAAAAGAAGGAACGTATTTAGATTGTGCTCTAGTATGTGCTCCACATTTCTCCTATGTTGATCTTATGATTGTGCAGATTTGAAGGAGTTTTGTTGGTATTTTCATGGTGACATATGTTGAGTTTCAACTTTTGGTGAGAAGGTATGTGAAAGTTGTGTCCATCGGTATGTGTGCTCTACCGGCAGAGTCAATATACTGTGGACTGGGAGAAATATTGTTGCTCTACATTTTTTCTCTGTTTCATTTAAGATCTTGCAGATCTAGGACATTTCTTGTGAAGGTCTTTCCTATGCTATGGTGAAGAGGTTTGGAGTTTGGCAATTTGGAAGTCATTTTTCAGTATTTATGTGTGTGTTTGCACAGTCTAAATTGTCTGATGAAAGAAATTCAATGATTGAAGCTTGTTGTTCTTGTTGCAGATGTATCTGGAAGTTTTTGAAATGTATTCTCATGCTTAAGGAAGTGTGTTGTGGTGTTCACGTGTCATCTTTTGGTTGGGAAGCGTGTGCATCATTGTTCATTTGTGTTTTCATTAGGTTTGGCCGACCTAGTGTTTACATTTCATTCAAAGAATAAAATTTAATTAAGGAAGCATGCAGAAGATTCAAGAATATTATTTTTTGGTCCACTCTTATTCCTTTCCACCATGGGAATTTATAGTTTCTGACCTAATTTAATTTTATGAAATGATGTATTGTGGCTAACCTTGGAGAAAGTTTCTAAGGTTGAGAATCTAGTATAAAATCAAGTTGAGTTGTGAAGAATGGTATGACAATGTGATGCAAAGTGATGAACGTGTACCACAAATCATAAGAGCAGAATTTTTTGTGAGTGAGTTGTGATAGTAGTTTTTTAGTTTGTTGAAGGCAGTGAACTGAAGGTTTTTGTAATCCTACGAATATGCTTTAATTGCAGTGGTGGATCTTTTGTTCTCTTTTGTATCTATAGGCAGTGAGCCTCCATGTTGGACAATGAGTCCTTTGTAGGCAATGAGCCTTTGTATTTGAATAGTGAGTCCTCTTTTGGGCAGTGAGTCCTTGGTAGTGAGCCTTTGTATTCAGTTTACAATCTTTATATTATGAGTTAACCCTCACTGTGGTTTTTCCCTTATTAGGTTTTCCACGTAAAAATATGGTGTTCATTGTGTTGATTTACTTTCTGTTATTTATGTTTCATGCTAATATTTAATAACAAAATAGTGTGGTTGAAGATTTGATAAATGATAAATTTTTAAGGTTAGATTTGTGTGACAACTGATTCACCCCCCCTCTCAGTTGTTCTGCGCTTGTTTAACAGAAAAATATATTGACTCAATGAATCAACCCTTTAACCCATCATGAAGGTTAAAATGGAATTTGACTAGTTTATAACTAATCTAGGTGTAAATGGTTGGTTTGACTACTAGGTTAAATTACTATGTGTGTTAGTGTGTTTTCATCATGGTGGGTTTTGGGAATTTGAGATATTATTTTACATTATAATTCATTTATAATTTAAGAATAGTTATGGAACAATTTTCTTGATTTTAATCTAAAATGAATGGTTTGAAATTCTTGTAAATGTCCCAAACATTTTACTTCGATAGAATTTTTTTGGGAGGGTTACTCTTAAAGCATTCTTATAGAGGTGGTTAACAAGACTTGAGCCTTGCATCGTTTTTGTTCAAGATCTCACCAAGAGGTCTGTTTATTTTTATTTTCTAAAGACAACCATGTGGAATTCATTCTTAAACACGGTCCTAATTTTTTTTCTTCCTTTTTGGTCTTATAGCCTTGGACTTGAGACTCTATTCTCTAAATAAAGGGTTCTTTTTGTTCCTTTTTAGGTGGAACTCTTGGGTTTAGATTTACCCTTTTGGAATTTTTAGACCACCATTGTTGACTTTCTTGACAGTGCTACATGTGTCAAGCCAAAAAAAAAATTCTTGTGTTATCCTAAAAACTAATTCTATATCAAGGTTTACCTCTCTAAAGATTTATATAAAATGATGGAAATTCAAATTGGATAAATACATCCTACAGAGTGGGTTATTTATCTTAATTTTCCAAACACCGGTTTTAGAAGACACTATTTTGATCATATTATCAAGTATTATCCATTAGTATCCCCTCATATAAACCCCACTCCTTAGCCTTATACTAAGACTCTTTCCTAAAAAGAAGCATGGACCACAATTTGGAATTTTAAAACTAATTGAAACCCTAGGATATGGAGATCATGCTAAGACGACAAGTAGTAGTAGCAATCAAGAGGTAACGGTGTTGATTAGTATAGTCTTAAAACATCAATACAAAGAGAAAGTTGCAATTCTCTCCAAACGAGTATTACCTAGCGAGGTGGATAAGCCTAAGTATTTCATCATAAAATTTATCTCCATTTTTTATTCATCCAAATATCTAGTGGCATACTATAATCAAGAAGAAATATATTGGAATCTTGATCATCTCATATTGAACTTATGTGCAATGCAAAATTTTCCAAAATCATATTAATGCTTGGCCATAGGTGATTCCATTGAGGGGTAATGTGAATGTCAATGACACCACCTAGTGGATAAATCCTATTTGTGAGTCCTTCTAGCATAATCAAGTCCTAATAGGTAAAACATAAGACATTCAGGCATTAATAAGTCTTTTGGACATATTTAAGCCCCAACAAGTATAAGCAAGTCCTAATAGGAAAAACACATGACCTATAGGAATTAGTAAGTCCTTTAGGAATAATATAAGTCCTATAGACATATTGTAAAATTCTTCTCTCTATAAAACTTCCACTTGTAAAATCATTGTATTATAAGTCTTATGGGCACTATGTAATGAAGATGGGGTGAGGTTAATTTGAGTAGGCTCAAGCTTCAATATATATTTTTATAAGACCTCGTAACATCTTTTTTAAAATGATAGGATTACAAATGATGAGATTCAGATAACCTTCATGTAGTCTGGAATACATGGTTTTCATCTTGCCATATATTTATGTCCCTATTTATCACTGTCAAAGAATACCTACGTTACTAGGATAATTCAATTTTTATTTTATAGAAATTGACATGTGATGCCCCCTATTAACATTAAGGGGGGGTATTAGAACATAATTTTATTAGGGGTCATACCCTTATAACATTTATATATTGTCCTAACATAAGTTTATAAATTTGTATGTATTATATGCTTATTAAGTATATCCCATGTGAAATATAATTAGTCTAAGAAGTATCAAATTATTAATTATTTATGAATGGTGGTTGTTGAATAGATGTGACTAATACCCCTTCAATTATTATGCTACCCTTTCTCCTCTATTTAACAAGGTTCTCTCTCATTTGACAGTGAAAATTTGGAGATATATAGTGAATTATATTACTAGGGACATGAAATATTATTGTCCATGTGGAAGTAAGGAGAAGTGGTTCCCCAGGTTCAGTCAATGTTAGAATAGGCCATTTTGTAAGTGTTTTAATAAAATGATGGTTTTTGGGGGTTTTTTAATTCAAAAGGGTTTTCCCCATGTATATCTTGTGTAATGTGTAAAATTTATGCTTGTATGATTCTCATTTTATTTGTTTTATATTTTGTTTATAGTGATTAGTTTCCTAAGATCCTAATTTCTAACAAGGATGAATTCCAATATATTTAAAGAAATTACAATATAGAAATTATTCCCAAGATTCATTTTCTCACTAAGTGATATTTAACTAGGTTTTCACACTTGGATCAAGTTGTTCTTCAACTTTTTGTAGACACTACCACTCTTGTATGAAATCATCAATAGTAACCAAGTGGAAATACTATACATCAATCCAAAAGAAATAAAATACCTAAAATTATGCCAACAAACTAAGAATGAAGAAATAATAGAAATGACTCCTAGTGACTGGCTACATATGATAGCCCCAATAAAATCACTTCAATCAGAAGTAAAAAATTATTCTAGCAACCTTAAATTTCCATTAGCCATCATATTTGTTGATGTTGAAAAATATATTGACTCAACCAATCAACACTTTAACCCATCATGCAGGTTAAAATGGAATTTGACTAGAGTTTATAACTAATCTGGGTGTAAATGGCTAGTTTGACTACTAAGGTAAATTACTATGTGTGTTAGTGTATTTTCAACATAGTAGGTTTTGGGAATTTGAGATATTATTTTACTTTATAATTCATTTATAAATTAAGAATATTTATGGTAGAATTTTATTGATTTTAATCTATAATGAATGGTTTGACAATGCTTGTAAATGTCCCAAACATTTTAATTTGATAGAATTTTTTTGGGAAGATTCCTCTTAAAGTATGCTTATAGAGGTGCCTAACAAGACTCAACCAAGCCTTGCATCATTTATGTTCAAGATCTCACCAAGGGGTATTTTTATTTTTTACTAAATACAACCATGCAAAACTCATTCTTATACACAGTCCTAATTTTTTGTGCTTCCTTTTTGGTCTTATAGTCTTGGACTTGAGACTTTTTTCTCTAAATAAAGGGTTCTTTTTGTTCCTTTTTAGGTGGAACTCTTGGGTTTACCTTTACCTTGTTGGAGTTTTTAGACCACCATTGTTGACTTTCTTGACAATGTTACATGTGTCAAGCCAAAAGAAATATTCTTGTCTTATCCTAAAAACTAGTCCATATTAAGGTTTACCTGTCTAAATATTTATATAAAACTATGGAAATTCAAATTGGACAAATGCATCCTATAGATTTGGTTCTTTATCTTAATTTTCCACAAACTTATTTTAGGTGACAATATTTTGATCATAAGATCAAGTATTATCCATTAGTATCCCCTCATATAAATCCCACTCCTTAGCCTTTACTAAGACTCTCCTTCGTAAAAAGAAGGGCAGACCATAATTTGGAATTGTAAAACTAATTGAAACCCCAAAATATTGGAGATCTCACTAAGAATCCAAGTAGTACTAGCAATCAAGAGGTAGCAGTGTTGATTGGCATAGTTTTAAAACATCAAGACAAGGATAAAGTGGCAGTTCTCTCCAAACAAGTATTACTTAGTGAGGTGGATAAGCCTAAGTTCATCATAATTCCTTAGTTGGCTTTGGTTTTATCCTTCTAATCAAACAATATTTCTCAATTTCTTAATTCCATATAACAATCCTATAACATTCTCATAGTCCTTCCAAGTGACTAGAAGAGGGATAATATATCCTAGGTAAAAGGAGATTGTATATCCCTAATATTTAGTTGGGTAGTTTTTCTAATAAGATTTTTGTAATATTGTTATTGTCACTCTTTGTGTGTTGGAACTAGATGATATGATGCTTGATTATTGCAAATGAATTTTCTCTCCTAGAATGTTCTAGGACTTATAGACCTCTCTATGAAGTATTTAGTGAAAGATGCTTGTTAATAGTTTTTATATTTGGATGTATTTTGTTTATAAGAAGTTAAAATTATAACTAGTTTTTAGCTTTTTTGTTGTTTTCCAAGTTATTGTAATGTCTTAGGTCAAAATAATAATATAAATCTAAAATTATTATCCTTCAATAAAAATTCATTATTTGATTAACAACACTATTGGCCCTAGAATTCAATTATATCTTAGATAACATAGATTTAAAAATACTATTTATGCATAAGAAATATCATTACATTCAAACAAAAAATGATAGAAATGACTCCCAATCTTTTTATTATAATGAAAAATAATAATAGATGAAGTATCGATCTCTATCTTATTACATTAATGATTGTATTATATTTAAATAGTTTTACAATATTAGTAGCTACAACAAAAATTTCATAACGATAACAATGGTAAATCGGATCATTACAATGCAATTGAAGGTTGCTTATAATGAAGCTCAGATACAACCACAATATGATATGGTTCTCTAAAACCACTAGGGTTCTTATTCTAGGATTCACATTCTTGAACACAAGTGCTACAAATAGATTTTAACGAAATTGATTAAGGTTAGATAATCCTCCTAGATGAAAACATTTTCTCTTTTATATCCTCTACAAATAGATAAGTCAACCACCATGCACATCCATAACTTCAAATTTGAATAGTGATCAAGGGTAGGAAATTTTCCACTATGAAAATAATGGTGTCAAAAATATATTACTAGAAATATATTGAAATATGCTAGGAAGTTAGGAGGGAAATATAAACATAGGCATATATATTAAGGGTCGAGGTTTGGCCATAACATTAGACTCAACTAAAGGAAAAGGAACTAGGTGTCAAGCAATAGGGATGGTAGGATGGAGAGGTATGAAAATATAACAAGAAAGGAAGATAAGACTTAGAAGAAAATAAATACTCGAGAAGGGAAATATACATAAGAGATAGAAACAAGGAAGACATAAGTAAATATCTAATATGTACATACTTAGATTGATTGAAAATGAGACATGACTATAGAACTTTCTCCTAATGTATAATTAACTAGTGTAACTAATCATACACACGGCTTAATGGACCTGAAGATCCTTCATATCTTAAGAAATTCTTTATTAAAAAAGGGCTTCATTATAGTGTCAACAAAGGAGTCGTAGACTTAAGATGATGTTGGCACTATATGTGCTTTCACGAATCCTAACATAATCAATTGAGTACAAGTATTTGAAAGAATAACTCAAAGTAATTTCTACTAAAGAAACAGGGTAAGTAATCTAATTACTGCTAGTTGTTAAAAGTACCTAATACTTCCATGGACTATAAATGATTAATCTTATGTTGTAGCATACACTTATCCTAACGTAATCATTCAACTGAATATAAAATAAAGCATTGAATTGGAAATCTTAAGATAACAATGAGTTACAATGTAAACTAATAATCAAAATTAATAACTTCAATGCATAATCTAACTAACTACTCTTATGTCGAATCAACAATACCTCAAGTGGCCCTTGCTTGAGTGTTGCATTCCAATATCTTTTTCAATTAACTCAGAAAATTATGTGATGAGGTAAAAATAACCTCATCAATATAATAAACTAAATACCTTTCCTCATATCTTCTAGTCACCTTTACCTTGCCAATTAATTATCTTTAGGATTAGTAATCGCTTGCTTTTTGTGAAAAGATGTACAATCTTTATTTCTTGAACTTAATTGAAATAAGCTAACCTGTGCTAACATAATTGTTTAGTTTCTGAAGTATTGTACAAGTTATTATGCACAATCTGTCATCATGCTCAGCCAAGTGGATTCAACGCAGACTTCCATACAGTTGAAGACAAGTTCCAAAAGAATAGGCGTCAAAATTTTAGGGAATGCATGGTGGATCGAGTTTTTGAAGCTTTCTGTTATTTTCTGTTAAAAGACTTTATGGCTCACTCTAAGCCTCTTTAATACTTTATGTTATGGACTTAAGTCTATTAGTTTGTTTAATTTAGTTGAAGATTTTTTTAGTGGTAATCTTTACCATTTGAATTATAGGATTTTGTTAGCTGTTTTTGTATAAATATGTAACCATCAAAAGCAATGACATAAGGAGATATCGTGATATTGTCATAATGTATTCTTAAATTATGTTTTTGAGATATACTTTCAATATGAATAAAGCAAGTTTTTCCCATTTCATTCTAAGTCATTAGTATTGTGAATGGAATCATCTTGAATGGAGTAATCTTTAAGTTACAAAGTGTATGTGATCTAAGCTAAGTGTAGGAGCACCCGAGAGTTGGCCACTTGAGAGACTATAGAGTAGATAGATAAGTATTCCTTTTTTAATTATGTTATCTTCATTTTGTAAATGATAATTGTAAGTGAAGTTTATTTTCATGTGTTGAGCTCTATTAAGTTAATCCTGTAGGTTGTAGATTGAGTTTGTAATCTTTTAATTCTGTTATCTAAAGTTTCAAAGCACCTACTTTCATTGATTAGTTGCAAGTTGTTAAGTTGTTTTTTGTTAACCACTAGATGTTAGTAGTAGGTTGTTAATTTTTCTATCTATTTTTAGTTAGATGTTTCATAGTTTCTTTTCAAGATTTTCCTTTTCAGAAATTTACATGCTTCTTAGTTTAATTATCTCCATGATTTCTAGTTTAATCGTTATGCTCTCTAGATTAATAATTTCCTACTTTCTAGTTTAGTGGCCTCTTAGTTTAATTTTCATTTACAATTGTTCCAAAACATTTAGAAGATCTGAGAGAGATAGTCAATATGTTTTCTATTGCATATAGCCTTCAAACAATACTCGATTGATACAATTGGTGCATTTTCAACTAAAGAGATAGGACCTAACGACAACCTATCACTTTTTGGCACCGTTGTTGGAGACTCCCTTTTCTAGTGTTAGTAGGAGATACCTTGAATACCTCTTTTAGGAACAAAAATAGTCCTTAGGCTTCCTTTTCTACATGGTCAAGAAATGAGGCCCCCTCAGAAGATTCATACCAAAAACCCCCAGCCGACATACCAACCACAAGTAGGGAGGACAAAGTCTCAGATCAAGAACTTACTGAAGAATTGATTGAGCAGGATCATCCTGAGACCTTCTTGCATACCACAGAAAGAGAACACATAGTTGTAGAGGAGCATATTCCTTTGTAAACCCCAGAGCATCACCCATTTGAGCAAAATTTTGAAGAGGAACGAATCCCCTTCAACATCATGGGCGACCGTAGAAATGCCACTAACCCTCCACCACCATGCACATTCACTTATCCTATTTCTATCAATGCAGATGATGAGATGACTATGAAAAATATTTCACCAGCCTTCTTTCCAACCTTTCGAGGTTTGTCTTCTGAATACCTTGACTAGTTTCTATTTGAGTTTAAAGTCCTATGTCAGACATATGACTACAAGAATAATAACTAGAAACTAAAGCTTTTTCCCTCTACTCTAAAAGACTCAGCAATGCACTAATTCATGGAATTAGCTTCAGGTCGATAACCTCTTGGGATGACATGGATTTTTCCTTTCTGGATAAATACTAGAGTTACTATAGAGTTAGTGGTAGGAAAGAAGAGTTGTTCAAACTAAGGAAAAATGAAGATGAAAGTCTGGAAGATTACGTAGATAGGTTTATCTTCTTATCTAAATGATGTGACAAAGAAGCTATAAGTCTGGAGATTCTGAAGACCATATTTCTCAAAGGTCTTGATGAAGATGCTCGAAGGAGCCTAGATTTAATGGGAAAAGGAGATGTGTCCCAATTGGGACTCGATGATATCATTGAATTATGTCAAAACTTCTCTCATACTCAAGGAGGTATCTAAAAGTCTACTCTTTTTAAAGGTTCCAATGAGATAGGAAAATTGTGTGAGGAGATAGCCAATCTTAAAAATGACATTCTTGTTCAGTTAAATACAACATTGGATGGAATATAGGCTAAAACATGAAACCCTGAGACCTTATCCATCTACTATCCTAGTCTGGAGATTCTGAAGACCATATTTCTCAAAGGTCTTGATGAAGATGCTCGAAGGAGCCTAGATTTAATGGGAAAAGGAGATGTGTCCCAATTGGGACTCGATGATATCATTGAATTATGTCAAAACTTCTCTCGTACTCAAGGAGGTATCTAAAAGTCTACTCTTTTTAAAGGTTCCAATGAGATAGGAAAATTGTGTGAGGAGATAGCCAATCTTAAAACTGACATTCTTGTTCAGTTAAATACAACATTGAATGGAATATAGGCTAAAACACGAAACCCTAAGACCTTATCCATCTACTATCCTAGGTGTTGAAAAAACATCTATTAAGAGAATGCCCTTTGGACAAAATTGACAAAATTGATGTTTGTCAAGTTTTTGAGAAGAGTCATCCCACTGACCAGTGTGAGATTTTGAATTCCATCAAGAATTCTAAGAAAAGAACATCTCTGGTTGAGGAAGAGATCAACTTGGTAAATCAAAGAACTAGAGGAAATTTTTCCTATGGCCAAAATTCAAACCCTGCTTGGAGACCTCAAACCAATTGGAATAATAATCAATGGGAAACACCCTAGCCTTAGGCACCACCTCAAGCACCACCTAATTGGGGAACTTACCCTTGGGGGCCACCTGATTGGGAAAATCAGTCTTGGGGAAACCCTCAATGGCCTAACCAAACTCAACAATAGTGGTATCCTCATAATCCTACTCCTCAATGGAATCAACCTCAAAATTAGTTTTATACTAGTCCCAAAAGAATGCCTAATCAACAAAAAAATATTTTCTAGCTCCCTAGAACACTCAACAAAATGAACAAGTTAATCAACCACAACTTTCGGTGCAGCCTATTCCAAACCCAAAGAACAATTGTGAGAATACCCCAGTGTATTCTACAAAACAGGACAATGTTACAAGACTTAATGTTATCCACTGTGGAAATTTGCAATTAAGATCCGAAAAAACACTTCAACCGCCTACTATTGTTGAAATCTTGGATGAGCCTATTAAGGAGTCTACCGATATGACTAAATCAACTCCCACATCTATAGAGAAAACCTTAGAAAGTACTCAAAACAAGACCTTCCCGCCATCTCCAGCTAGAGCTTCCAACCTACCTCAGGAGGAGGGGGGTCACTCTCCAACTGATTCTTTAAAGGATTCCACTCCTAAAGACAAAACTCAAGCACCTTTTCTGGACCATCTAAAACCAATCACTGTGAAAGATACTCTGGAAATATTCATGCCCACCGAAACTGTGTTGATACAAGAAATAAAACAACTACAAATTGAGGTTCCTTTACTACAAGCAATTAAGGAGATCTCTGAATTAAACCAACTAATCAAAAAATTGTGTATCAAAACTCCAAGGAGGAAACCAAAAAAAATATATACCATTCACATAAATAGTTATCTAGCTAATTTTTTGGCTGGAAAGACCACTGCTCTGAAATATGATGATCCAGGTAGTCCACTTATAATAGTAACAATCAATGAGGTAGTAATACCTAATGTACTAGTGGACCTAGGAGCAGCCATTAATGTAATGATTGTCGATGTAATGGAAAAGTTGGGACTCACTGATTTACACCCCACAACTACAGTCTTGCAAATGGAAAACCAATCCATAGCCATTCCCAAGGGTGTTATTGGAAATGTTCTTGTTAAGATTGATGGATCGAAATATCCAGTGGACTTTCAAATAATTTAGTCCCTTACACCCAAAGAAAGTTACCCAATAATTCTAGGAAGACCATGGTTGGCTATTGTTGTAGCCAAAATTGACTGCAAAGAGGGAGGAATGACCATTTCACATGGTCCTAATAGCAAACACTTATTCTTGTATCCTCCTGCCAAGCCTATTGAATATAATAAAGTAGGGGTGGATGAACCAAAAGGTCCCAACAGATAGGAAAATTTAGCTTCATTTTCCATGGTAGTCATCAAACAACATGGTGAAGAATTGGAGGATGAATTGAAAAACAACATGGAAAATTTGACCATGGATTTGGGTGATGAGGATATGTTGGATGTAGAAGAGATCCTAGGACAACCAATCAACGTAGGCCACACTGAATTCGATAACACCAGTTTCATGGGATTACCTTGTCCTCTGGAAAATATCATTCCAAAAATGGACCATTTCTTTGAAGATATTGTCAAACTTCATAGAACCATACCTCATAGTTGTCCCCTTAACACTTTGACAAAACCAATGTACACTATCACATCCAACCGTCCACGTGTTAAAACTATTATGCTGTTGCCAAGAAAAACTTTGAACATTAATAGCTGGTTGACCGAGCCGAAAGAACACAAATTGTTTGATATCTTGGTGAATAGATCTAAAGCTTTTGCTTGGGACTACACAAATATGAGAGGAATACACCCAAGTGTGTGTACTCATCATATCTATATTGAGGATGTTTGACCTGTTTTCCAACCACAATAGAGACTTAATCCTACTTTGAAAGATATTGTTAAAATTGAAATTGAGAAACTCCTACAAGTGGGATTTATTTATTCCATATCTGACAGTAAATGGGTTTCACCTTTGGTTGTGGTTCCAAAGAAAAATGGGAAGTGGAGAGTGTGAATAGACTATAGGGAACTTAACAAAGAAACCCAAAGAGATTATTTTCCCCTACCATTTGTAGACCAGGTTTTGGATAACTTGGCTGGGAGAAAATATTTCTCATTTCTAGATGGATTCAGTGGTTATAACCAAATAAAGGTAGTAGTAGAAGACCAGGATAAAACTATTTTTACTTTCCCTTGGGGAACACTCACATATCGAGTTCTTCCTTTCGGGCTATGCAATGCTCTTGCAACATTTTAGAGAGCTATCCTGGCCATATTTGTTGAGTTGGTGAATGAGTGTGTGGAAGTTTATATGGATGAATTCACTGTGTATGGGTCCACTATTGATGAAACCTTCCAAAGTCTAGACAAAGTGTTGAAGCAATGTGAGGATCATCATTTTTCCCTAAGCCACGAAAAATATCTAATAATGGTAGAACAAGGAATAGTGCTGGGACATCACATCTCGACTAAAGGAATAAAAGTCGATCCTAAGAAAATTGAAGTGATACAATAACTTGTGACCCCAAAAAACCAAACTGATGTTAGAAGTTTCTTATGGCATGCTAGATACTATTGAATATTTATAGAAAACTTCAACAAGATTGCAACCCCTATGTTTTCCCTTCTCCAAAATGATGTAGAGTTTATCTAGACACCTAAGTGTCAATCATCATTTGAAATCATCAAGGAGAAACTCATCTTTTCTCTTGTCCTTCATGGACCTAATTGGAACCTTCCATTCCATAGTTATGTTGATGCATCTGATGATGTTATTGGAGTGGTATTAGGACAAGAAGATGAGAATGGGGGAAAGTATGCTATCTATTTCATCAGTAAAAACTTGACCTCCACTGAACAAAATTACACCACCATAGAGAAATAATTCCTAGTTGTAGTACATGCCATTAAGAAATTTTGACACTACATCACAAGATACAAAGTAATGGTTTATATAGATCACTCATCCATCAAATATCTCATGAACAAACCTATAGTGTATGGGAGGATAATCAGGTGGTTGCTGGTGCTCCAGGCATTCAACGTAACAATTATTGACAAACCAAGAAATTCAATGTAGTTTCAGATTTCTTATCCCAAATTAAACAAGATGATGGTGATTATGCTCCGGTGCAGGATGAGTTCCTAGATGAAAATTTGTTTTCCATCTCCACTAAAACTCCTTGGTTTGTTGATATTTCCAATTACTTGGCACCTCAAAAGTACCACCTGATTTTACATCAAAACAAAAGAAACGCCTTGTCAGAGAAAGCACCCCTTTCAAATGGATCGATGGGATTCTATTTCGATGTGGACCTGATATGGTTATACAACATTGTGTTAGGGCATATGAGACCGATAGTATCCTTAGAGTTTTCCATGATGATCCTTCAGGAGGGCATTATTCTTCTAAGAGGACATCCCATAAGATTTTAGGTGTAGGGTATTACTAGCCCTCTATGCATAGGGATGTCAAGAAATACGTTCACCATTGTGATGAATGCCAAAGGGTAGGGAGACCAATTGTATCTAATGAAATGCCCCTGCAACCCCAGGTAGTCTTTGAACCATTTGAAAAATGGGGATTGGATTTTATCGGTCCTATAGACCCTCCATGAGGAAAAGAGTATATTTTGGTTTGTACCAACTATCTCACAAAGTGGGAAGAAGTTCAATCTCTACGAGTTGCTAAGGAGGAATAGGTAGCTGATTTCCTATACAATAAATTTTTCCTCAGATTTGGAGCCCCTAGGACAACTGTCACAGATCAGGGTCCCTAGTTTATGTCTAAGGTTATGTTAGCCTTCACCAATCATTTCCAGGTAAGCCAAAAGAAGTCATCACCCTATCACCCTCAAGCAAACGATCAGGTAGAAGTCACTAATAGGGAGCTAGAAAATATTTTAACAAAAACAGTTTCATCTGGAAGGAAAGACTAGGCTAGGAAACTACCTGAAGTCATTTGGGATTATAACATAATGTGGAAATCAACCACCAGTTTAGTCCATACGAGCTAGTTTTTGGGAAGAAACCTCTCTTACCCATTGAATTTGAACTCCAAACTCTAAGGACATCCATGGATTTAGGTTTAGATCTTGAAACAATCCTAGGTAGAGAGGGTCTTACAACTTAGTGATTTGGATGAACTCCATTTGGATGACGTCCATCAAACTGAGCCAGTGCAACAACAATGAAAATTATGGCATGATAAGCATATCAAGGAGAGAGAATTCCATAATGGAAATTGGGCGTTGTTATTTGATTCCAGATACAAAGATCACTAGGGAAAACTCAGAACTCATTGGCTTAGCCCATATGAAATTTCTGAGGTATTTGCAAATGGCACGGTATCGCTGAAGCCCATTGATGGTGACACCAAAACCCTCCTAGTTAATGGACATCAATTACACATCTACCATAAACTTGTTAATAAAGAATAATTTACAAAAATGGTAGAAATGCAAGGAGAAATCCAATGCATTGACTCTGCTACGGCATAGTCAATTTAGTTTTCTATTTTTTCATGTCTAAAAAAGAGAAAAAAAGCATGTGTATGAATTTATTTTTCTTCAGAGCATTTCTTTTTTATTTTTCATCTTTTGGAAATGGCTAAATTTCATTTCCATTTTGCAGGACTTCATTTTTCATAAAATGCAAATTTTGGCACATCTTAGTGCGGAGCTCCGGAACTTGTTGGCTTGGCTTCTGCGGTGCTCTGAAACTTGCGCGACTAACTTGTGCATTCCTTGTTTTGTTCCTGCATTCTAATGCATCTCTCAATGATGCTTCAGAAATTCAAAGCCCAAAGTCCTATATTTTTCTTCCTTCTTCTGGTTGCATCTTCCAACGATGCTCCAAAAATTTTCTTCCTGCATTTTGGCTGCATTTTTCAGTGATGCTCCCGATTTTTTTTTTTCTTCCTTCCAGTGGCATCTTTCGACGATGCTCCAAAAAAAATTGGTTGTTGCTCTGGTTGCATCTTTCGATGATGCTCCAAAAACGTCGTTGTTGTGTTCCGACGACATCTCTCAGCGATGCTCCATAACTTTTCATCCTTCACCCCGACCACATCTTTCAGTGATGCCCCATATTTTTGTAAATTATTTTCCTTTTCCAATGCTTTTATTTTTTCAAAGTTCTACACATGCCCATTACTCAAATTTTTCCATCACCCTGGAATCCACACCCTACATTGTCATTTCTCCCTATATTATCATATGCTTTCATAATAAATTAAAATTATTATGATAACTTCTTCGTCATAATAAACTTCCCCATTAATTAGTTGTCCATCCACGTCATAATAAATTTGATGCCACCCTCGCCAAATCATGCAACTATTCTGTTACGTCAACAAAAGGTAAGTGATGCTCAAGTAATGATAGGAGGTAAGGTACTTACATTTTTTTCTTAAATTAAGTAATTATTTTGAATAAAGATTAATTAATTGGCATGAGCCATTCCCTCTCCAAATTTAGTAAATTGTTCCATCGCGCGATTGCTTGAAGTACGAAAAATATTTGCACATTTTCCCATGCAAAATCATCATGATTATACAGTAAAGCTCAAGTAAAACAATTAATTCCTCTTCCATCAATTATATCAAAATTATATTTCCTTTCATCTGCAATTTAGTTGTTTAAACAAGTTGAGTATCACAACATTTCCACATAATTGAATAGAGTAATAAGGGAAGTATAGAATGGGAGGAGCTAAGAAGAAGTCTGAACTAGCTTTGACGGATAAATTGTTAGCATTGAGCAACATTGTAGGCTTGTTTCAAAAACTTGGGTGGTTAGAATTTATGAAGAAGTTTGAGGGGCATGCTGAGCAGTTAGTAAAAGAATTTGTAGAAAATTTTGTAGATAGACAAACTGTGGTGCATGGCAAGCGTTTCCGGGTAAGTCCTAAAATTATTTTCTATCTTTCTAGTCTTGAAAAAAGAGGCATTAATTTGACAAAAACTACCAATATCACTTATCAAAAAAATGGTAGAATTATTTCATAGAGAAGGAGAGCCTCAACCTTTGATAACTATGAGACTAGAGGACAAAATAAAGGTTTCCAAAGAATGTCTATCCTGGAACCCTAGAGAACTGTTGTAGCCTGGATAATTAAGTATTTTACCTGTGAAGGAAAAGTAGCAACGATAGTAGGTCCCCCTTTTCGGCTGCTTACCCATTTGTGTCATGGCACCGAAGACCCTTCTCTTAGGGTTAATTTTCCAACATTTATGTGTGACTATCACCAGCATGATAGAAAAATATAAAATTGGAAGAGGACCACTCCATGGCCTTATTCAATTGATGTGCAAATATCATTTCCGCAAGAAATCAAAAAGGAAATGGGAGAAATTTCTGCAAAAGTTTGTGAATTCAGAGCCTAAAGGATAATTCGAGGAAGGAGAGTCATCCAAGAAAGTAACTAAAACTTCTAGAGAACACTCCCCTGAAGCTTTAGATGCTCTTGAACTTCAATAGACCACAACAACTTCTGGCGGCAAAGCGCCAAAAAATTTTCCCCATACTTTAGAAACCCCAGGTCACTCAAGAAATGTAGAAACCATTAATTCAGAGGAAGAGGAAGAACCTCCTCGCAAGAGGAAAAAGAGAACCAAAGTAACAGTGCCAAAAACTCCTCCTTTACAGAGAAGTAAAAGGTTGTCTATTGAGTCTAGTGATACTGTGGCTTATGATACAATGAATACCTCTAAGAAGAAGAAACCTAGGGCTGAAGCAAAAACGCTGGAAACTAAGAATCAACCTAGTGAGGAGGAAACAAAAGAAATTGAGAAACAAACTAGCCAATCTCCTAGGGTTGAAGAGGAGAATATGCCAACTCCAACATAACAAGAAGAGGAAAGGATGCAAACACCACATTGTGTGGATATTGAGGATGATCCTATAGGATGATTGTCCCCATTGATTGATAGAGTTACTGAGCTAGGTTCAATTGATGTATCCGATAAAGGAAATGTACTTAGTGCTGAGGAAAATGTAATTAATGATTATGAAATCCCCAATCTGCCTTTTTTTTGTTAATACATGGGATGAAGAATCTGATCAAAGGGGAATGAAATTAGAAAAATTAAAAACATAAATTGTTGAGTTAAGATGCTAGTTGCAAGGAAATGAGGAATAAATCAGCCAACAAGAGGAAATAGAGGCACATACTACCATTATAAGGAAAAGAGATCAAGAAATTGTGAATTTGAAAATGCAAATGGAACAAAAAGACAAGATCATTGAACAATTACAATTTCAAATTCAGCAGAGGAATGATGAACAAAATTATGTGACTGATATATCTGAAAAAGATAAATAAATCAATAGTTTAACAAAAAAATTATGCAAATGTTTACTATTTTTTAAGAAGAAAGGAACAAGCAGAAAATTGAACTTAATGCCTCTTTGAGCAGAATTGTTGAATTGGAACGATATTTGCAAGAAAGTGATTCCAAACCTATAATGGAGTTTAAAGGAACACAAACTGAACCAACTGTAATGGAATGGTTTCAAGTACAAATACCTCCATTACTAATAAAATGGATGGAGAGATGCTATTGTCTGAAGGAGATGGCTATTGCAATGCTAGGTTGAAAAAGGAGTTAGTTCTGTTAAAAGAATCATTTGATAGGATGTATAGAGCTAAACAAGATGCTTGTCAAATAGGTGAATTATTGTTAGCTTGCAGAAGACCATCCAGGCTAATTCTATGTTTCTCAGTGAGCAACTCCTATGATGGAAATTACTCAGAATTTACAATAACCAACTGCATGATCCTAATGACAAAGAATTTGTCAAAATATTTGTAGAGTCAACTCCTGATCAACAGGATTTTTTATGTGAATTTTTTGTTCATAATTTGTTCTTGGAAAGATATATAGATTTTTATGTCAATTTCATTGTTGGTGAAGTTCAATTGAAGTCATTTCTATCCACCAGGCATAATCAAATTCAATGGCAGGAACAAACAAGGGAATATTCACAAGCAGAGAGAACTGTTGGACTTCAAATGAGGTATCCTCACAAGAAGCCTTTTTCTTTCAAAGCACAGTTCATGAGCATTAAGCTTAAAGAGGTTGTACAAAGTAAATACAACAATAACCTTTGGCTATGCTTTGAGCATTTTCAAGACCAGGGGCCAAAATTGATAAGGACTAGAGCTTGGCATGCATGTGAAGAGAAATATACTCCTCTTCCTACGTATCTTAAGAGAAGAGACATAATTTCACCTCTTAACATCAAGTGGTCCTATAGAAGAGTAGCAGCCTTGGTTGGTATCCTACAACAACTAAAAATTGATTGGATTGGCATGAGATACATACCTCCTTTACTTCTTTCACCACCCCCTGCAATACATGTCAACACAGATTAGAGCTCTAAAAATTTTGAAAGATGGACAACAAGGGTTAAGCTTCATCAAGGTTTTCTGAGAGAACCTGAGAATTTGGACATAGAAGCGGATGTTTTTTATGACCTCAGTGCAAAGTATGAAGAGCTGAGCAAAGATAGGGGAAATGGAGAACAGGGAGCACAATAAAGAGCAGGAGGACCTGCTCAAGCTTAGGAAGGGGAGAAATGATAAGGTAAAAATAACCTCATCAATATAATGAACTAAATACCTTTCCTCATATCTTCCAATCACCTTTACCTTTCCAATTAATTGTCTTTAGGATTAGTAATTTCTTGCTTTTTGTTAAAAGATGTACAATCTTTATTTCCTAAAATTAATTGAAATAAGCTAACCCACACAAGAATAATGGTTTAGTTTCTAAAGTATTGTACAGGTTATTATGCACAATCGGTCATCATGCTAATCCAAGTGGATTCAACGTAGACTTCCATATAGTTGAAGACAAGCGCCAAAAGAATAGGTGCCAAAATTTTAGGGAACTCATGGTGGATCAAGTTTTTGAAGCTTTCTATTATTTTCTATTAAAAGACTTTATGGCTCACTCTGGGCCTCTTTAATACTTTATGTTATGGACTTAAGTCTATTAGTTTGTTGAATTCAGTTGAAGACTTTTTCAGTGGTAATATTTACCATCTGAATTATAGGATTTTGTTAGTTTTTTTTGTATAAATATGTAACCATCAGAAGCAATGACACAGGGAGATATCATTATGATGTCATAATGTATTCTTAAATTATGTTTCTGAGATATACTTTCAATATGAATAAAGCAAGTTTTTCCCATTTCATTCTGAGTTATTAGTATTGTGAATGGAATCATCCTGAATGGAGTAATCTTGAAGTTACAAAGTGTATGTGATCTGAGCTAAGTGTAGGAGCACCCGAGAGCTGGCCACTCGAGGGACTGTAGAGTAGATAGATAATTATTCCATTTTTAATTTGGTTGTCTTCATTTTGTAAATGATAATTGTAAGTGAAGTTTATTTTCATGTGTTGAGCTCTATTAAGATAATCTTGCAGGTTGTAGATTGAGTCTATAATATTTTAATTTTGTTATCTAAAGTTTTGGAGCACCTACTTTCATTGACTAGTTGCAATTTGTTAAGTTGTTTTCTGTTAACCACTAGTTAACCACTAGATGTTAGTATTAGGTTGTTAAGTTTTCTATCCATTGTTAGTTAGATGTTTCATAGTTTCTCTACAAGATTTTCCTTTTCAAAAATTTACATGCTTCTTAGTTTAATTATCTCCATGCTTTCTAGTTTAATCGTTATGCTTTCTAGATTAATAATTTCCTTCTTTCTAGTTTAATGGCCTCTTAGTTTAAGTTTCATTTATAGTTGTTCCAAAATATTTAGAAAATCTGAGAGAGATAGTCAAGATGTGTTCTATTGCATATAGCCTCTAAACACTACTCAGTCGATACAATTGATGCATTTTAAACTAAAGAGATAGGACCTAATGACAACCTACCATTATCTATCAAGAGAAATCTTCTTTATTGTAAAATATCAAACATTAAAACATAATGTAGCAATTTCTATTCAATCTAATTTCTACAAAGATCTAGCATATCCTCTAACTGCCATGGTCTCTAAATAGGAAATCTTCCTAAATAGAGTCTATTAGAGTCTAATTATTGTCAAACTGTAAACAAACTATCAAACAAGCATCAAATATTCTAGGAAGATAGGAAGAGTACTTGAGTCTTTAAATCTTAACAAAAACAACTAATTTTTGGAAGCAAGAGTGCAACATTCAAACAAGGATTCTACACCTTTTAAGAAGGCTTCTATAACATAGGAACATGTTGGACAAAACATCCTTATCATAACTATCATTCCTTATTAAAACATACTTCTTCCTCTTCCAAGTTTATTCGACAGACAAAATGGCACATGGATAATTGTGTTCATGACTCCTAGTCATCATCTTCATGCCATTTTGAAAAACATATTGTTGATGTAGTTGATTGAATCCTTCATTATGTTGAACTATCACCCTTTGTTGTAGGTTAGAAATCCTTCTATTGTAGGTTGACAAGTCTTTTCTCTACAAGGGTTAGTCTTATTTCTAAAGACACATTCCATAGTTAATCACTATAATTAATCAATAAATTCTACTAGAAACATATAGACATCTGTAATCCATGCATACATTCATTAATATCACATACATAGTATTTAAATTCTTTGAAATACTTAAAGGTATATAAAAGGCCTTGGTAATGTCTTTAAAGCTTAGCAAAAACAAGATAGAAATCATGAAATTGTTGTAGGAAACTAGTAAATTCTAAGGCTCATCATTCCCCCCCTAACTTAACTTCTTGCTTGTCCTCAAGCAGGTTCAGGGTCGAATGTTGTATTGTAATATAGTTTCTTTATAGTCCATCATTTTGGTTAACCCTGTCCCATGCTTCAAGTAAAAGCCTTATTGATCTAATATTTTTCCCCACCTATCTTCCTTTGTTGCATCTATCTCTTGTCTCCTTCCTATATAATGTGGGATATGAAACAAAAGGAGATGAGGATTAAAGTTGAGGGGAAGCCAAGTGATTCCATTTTTCAAGGTGACTGTGATGTACTTATGTTCCCTTTTGATTGTTGTTATATAGTTGAAGATAGAATGGGGTTTCGCCTTGTTGTATTTTGGCATAAGCTCCCTCCATCTATCATAGGAAAAGTTAAGTGCCTCCCTAATTGTCTCTATTGCAAGTTCTTTGAACCTCTTGTAACATTTGTCCCTACAATCTAGTATTTTCACAACCACTCCCTCTCTCTCTATAAGATTTATCCACATATACACCATTGTTTCTAGGTATCCTAATTCTTCCCTCAACTGAAGAGGGAATGATTTTTCTCTTTCCTAATATTCATGTTGCAAGCGTCCCCTTAGATGTTCATTATGGTTGTAAGAAGCTAATTCTCTGATTTGAACATCTCCCACAAACATAATTGGGTTCCATGTAATTTCATAGGGAAGAATCAGGTTGTGTAAATAGAATTCACATAGCTAATCTTGTATTTCTAGTGTAGATTTCTTGAACACTTTTAAAAATAGTGTGGTTGTACTTAATGAAAGTGGGAGGTCACTAATTAATTAGATGAATTGAAAAATGAGAAATTTTCCTTGGAGAAACAAAGTATACACATTGGTTGGAGGTCTACACCTCAATAATTGGACTGTCTTGTCCACCATTTCATCTATTTTTACCTTTAATTTCTTAATATTTTCCTCCTATTTATCAACTATTATAGTATGAGTTGACAATAATTTTTTTTTCCTTTTCCCAATCTTTTTGCTTACAGGAAAATTCTCTTGTTTTGTTCCATAACTCAATATTGAGTGTCACCACAGTGGAAGCATTAGGTGTCTCCGGGCGTTCAATTGGGTCCACAAGTTGTTGATCCATTTTTTTCATTTCAACTATAGCCAATTGTGCTAATGTTTCTAACCCTAACCCTTGTTGTTCATTTTTTTGTAGTTTCTTTTCCAATTCTTGAATTTTGATGTCCATGCTACTCTCCCTCTATTGGTATGTTTTGAGTTGTTCTTCCAAATCCTTTATTATTTGTAATGTTTCCTTTAACCCCTTATTTTCATCTTTCTCTTCTAAAACCAATTCTTCTTCCTTTTCTAAAAATATCTCCTCATTAGCCTCATTAGGCGACACAAACCCTTCCTCGAAGATAGGGCTATTCTGAGGTCTTTTCTTTTTCTTAGTTGTAAATAAATCCTCAGAATTAGAATCTATATTGCTACTCAAATATAGAGGTTGCAATATCTTTGGTTTCTTCTCTTCTTCAAGTTCTGAATCAACTTCAATTGCCACAATTTTCTCTTTATGAGTGTTGGCCTTCTTCTTTTCAGAGCCCTTATTTCTGAGGTGATGTGATCGCCTCTTTGGCTATGTCAACTTCCTTTTCCTTTTCTTAGATGCAAAAGTGGAGGTTTCATTTTTCTTTTTCATTGTCTGGTCTTAGAGGGGCTCTTAGTAGAAGCATGGTTTTCAAATGCCTCTTTCACTACGGGTTGACCCATAGAAGTTGTAGGTTATGCTTCTGGTGCTTCTATTTTTGTCTACCCACCAATTATGCAGAAAGGTGAAATGATGGGTGAGCAGAGGATTCGTATCCTTCTACTACAAATATAGAAGGCTCATTTACTTCATTCCCCTATTCAATTGTTCTCCCTCTAGCCTTATAACAACATCATTAATGTTGTTGCAAACTAAAAAGTCCTCCCAAGCTATATTGGGTAATTGAATTTTGAGATTCCTTTTGAATAATAGAGTAACCAAACAAAAGTGAGATAATGCAGCTCTTGTATTTCATAGACATTATTTTTAATAGATTATACAAAAAATTAGGAACATTCACTAGTCATTGGTGGTGCAGGTGATTGAGGAGTTTAAAGTGTACAGTATATAGGAGAGACTGCTTACCATCACATGTTAAGTATTTAACTAGACTGCTTGCCATCACAAGTTAAGTATTTAACTATGTAAGAGGCTATAGAGGCCCACAACCAAGGTAAAGAGATTCGTTTAGTACCTTGAGCTAAAGATTTTAGGTTCTATCTTGACAATCTGAACTCATTTCTTGTTGCAATGGCATCTGCTCTAGATGGAAATTCTTCTCCTATCCTAGGTAGCCTTGAAACTTTTTCTACTGTTGGATTTGATGCATCCACCCTTAACCCCCTGAATATAGCTTCATAATTTTACAATGTGCTAGCAAATTGTTGAGTGATTTCTTTATTATATTCAATCAACTGAAGAAAGTAGTCCATCCACCCAACTTGTTGAAAAATTGGAAGACATTGTTGGTCTTACAATAAGAGGTTATGCACCATTGGTTCCCTTCTTATAATATCACCTCCCATTCTACTAGATAAATTTTGCATCCTATAATCCTTCTGAATTCTAAGATTTTGGATGTTATTGTTTATGTATTCTTTTGTACTCTATTAATGGATTAAAACTAATGGATTATAAAATTATTTAGGTCTTGGACAAGGGAAATTTGGAGATAGAAAATAACAGAAATGACAGACTAAACCTTGTATGCTCCCCCCAACTTAATTGGGATATTTGTTCCTAAATAACATGGTATGAAAAGGATGGGGAGAAAATATTTCAAAGCAAATGTAGATAATGCATGTAAGATATTGAGTTGTTAAAGAAATCAATAGAACTTAATGTTTAATAATAAATAAATAACAAGAAAAGTATCTTAGAATGTGGTAGGATGGAAAATTGATGTGTGTGAGGAAAGTTAATAAGTGCCATGCAACTATGGTGAATTATGGTTGACATGATGGAATTGAAATGATAGTACTGCAAGCGGACATATCGAAGCAATACATAGTGTAATGAAGGCATATGTTAAAGAAGGTGGCAGGTTGAAATGGAAGGTTGCACAAAGTATGCGATGATGTCATGTGATGGTGAATTAACTGTACTAGAGTGTAATTATTGCATGTTGGGGTGACATAAAAGATGATAAACATTAATTGCTACAAGTAAAATGGAATTGAATGAAAGGAAGTGTTATAGGACGTGTTGAAAATGAAGTGGAAATAGGTGTTATGGGTAGCTACAAATAGGTCCCTCCTGTATTTATATTCCTCAAGGATGTTTCTATAGGTCTTGTTGATTTCATCTTTTTCTTGTCGCAAAATATTTTTTGGTGAAAGAATATGGTGCATGTGTGTGCACGTGTAGTGTTATTGCAAAATTATACCTATGATGCATCAACAAATGAGTTGATTGGCTCATCCTCTAATGGAGAATTTGGTGTTTCATGCTTGTATGTCTCATGAGTACTTTGTTTGGCATTCAACTATTGTTGCAGATGATTTAAGAAGTCCTTTTGTAGTGTCCTTTTATAGAGCTTCAGTTTGTTCCCATTGACCAATAATAAAAATCATATTGAATCTATTGTTGCTAATTGAGTAGATCCATTGTGTTTGTAACTTTCCCTTATAGTATTTATATTGTGAGTTATAAAGAAAGGCCTAATCACCTATATTGAACTCCTTTTTTCTTTATGAACTGATCGTCCCATGTCATTCTTTGTTTTTGTATTATTTCAGTATGGTGAATTTCCTCCATTTGTATCTCATTCAAAGTATTAAGATTATGCAATCTCTCTTTCTGTGCTACAAATATATCCATTCCGAGTTGTACTATTGTACAAATATTCTTATATTTAAACTCAATGGGAGGACATAATTTTTTCCATACACTAGTTCATATGGTGTAAACCCCGTTGTAGCCTTCCATGTTGTCTTGTAAGCCCAAATTGCTTCAGGTAACCTTACTACCCAATCCTTCCTATGAAGTTGTATTATTTTTGTAAGAATACTCTTTATTTCCCTGTTGGTAACTTCCACTTGACCATTAGCCTGGGGGTAGTAGCATGTGGATTTCCTATGTCTAATCTCATATTCCTATACTATTTTTTTTATTAGATCAAAAGTGAATTGAGGCCCTTGGTCTGTTAGTATTTCTCTAAGAACACCATACCTTGTGAAGATATCTTCATAAAGAATCTTAGTAACATTTTCGTCCCTTACAAATTGTTATTCTTTTACCTCCACCCATTTTGTGAGATAATTTTTGCAGAAAAAAATATATTCTTTCTTATCCAATGTTGGCTCTATGGGACCAATAAAATCCAATCCCCACTTGTCAAATGGTGCAATGACTAATTGGGGTTGGAGTGGCATTTCATCACTCTTAGTAGGTCTTCCCATCCTTTGGCATTTGTCACATAGGTTCTTGTATATTTGACTACATCCTTGTGAAATGAAGGCCAATAGTAGCCAGTGTTTAAAATTTTGAGAGTTGTCCTTTTAGTTGCTAAGTGCCCTCCACAGTGCTCATTGTGACATGTCTTTAGAATATCATAGACTTCATCCTCTTTGGTGCATCTTCTCATTATGTTATAAAACCTTATATAAAAGAGATATCCAACTACCCATGACTAAGGAAAATTTCTCTCAACTAGATATCTCTTTTCTCTTGGTGATAGATGTGGTGGTGTCTTCCTTGAAACCAAATAATTAGCTATATCTTCATACCAAGGTGTATGCACAAAGAGAGCCAATAAATGTTCTTCAGAAAAGGAGTCATCAACAATATCCTTTGTTGATTTTTTTGGTAATCTTGATAGGAAATTGGCTACTACAATATCCATAATTGTGATGTCAAATTCTTGCATTAGAAACAACCATCTTACAAGTCATCCTCTAACCATTGGTTATTTATAAGATATCTTATTGTTGTATGGTCTATGTGAATAAAAATAGAATATCCTATGATGTAGTGTCTGAACTTATTAATGGCATAGACTATTGCCAATATTTCCTTTTTAGTGACTATAAAATTAAGATATACACATTGAAGATTCTTTTTGATATAATAGATGGCATATTCTAAATTTCCATCTTTTTGTCCTAAAACAACACCTATTGCAAAATCAAATGCATTTGTATGTATGTGAAAAGGTATTGTCTAGTTTGGTCCTCTTAAAATAGGGTTCTTAGTAAGTGGTGCTTTGAGGGCTTCAAAGGAATTTTGGCATGTAGGGGTCCAATAAAATTCCACATCTTTAGAGAGGAGAACAAATAATGGGGATGTTATCTTATGGAAATCCTAAATAAACCTCCTATAATAACTAGCATGACCAAGAAAACTTTTGACATCCTTTTTTTTTCAGGAATAGGCAGAGTGGTGATTACTTCTATTGTGTTGGGGTCTACCTGTATCCCATTACTAGACACAAAGTTTCCCAAGACCACTCCCTCAATCATCATCATGAAACATTTTTCATGACTCAAGCAAAGGTTGTGCTCTTGACATATTTGCAGGACTTTATCCAAATTAGTGAATGCTTCTTCATAAGTATTCCCAAAAGCGGTAAAATTGTCCATGTAAATTTCCATGGAATCATGGGAAAATTCTGAGAATATACTTAAGACTACCCTTTGAAATGTTGCATGAGCATTACACAACCCAAATGGAAAGACAAAATAGGCATACATACCCCATGGGCAGGTAAAAGTTATCGTGTCCTGATCTCGTGGAGATATTTTCATATCTGATTATACCCACTAAACCCATCTAAGAAGGAGACATATTACATCTCCGCTAAGGAATCTAGTACCTAATCAACAAAAGGAAGGGGAAAATGGTCTCTTCTTGTTGCTACATTCAATTCTATGTAATCAAAACATACTCTCCATTTTCCTCCCTTTTTGGGCATAATCACCAATGGGGATACCCATTGGTTGTCAAATATTAGATAAATGAACCCTACATCTAGCAACTTCTATAATTTTTCTTTGACTATGCCACACACAACTGGACTCATTCTTCTCTAAGGCCGCCTCACTAATTTGTAGCCTTCATTAATATAAATTTTGTACATGCATAGGTGAGGACCTATACCTTTCATATCATGATATTCGTATGTGAATGTGGTCGTGCGTGCTTGCAGTATGGTTAATAGTGAATATTGTTGTGTAGTTGTCAATTGGTTGTTGACATTTAGTGTTCTTCCTAGTGTAAACTCTATGGCCAAGGTTGTTGTCTTAACAGAGGCAATGTCAATACCTACTAGATTTGGATTGTAATTATGGGGTAGCAACATATGAAAAAGCTGAGAGGTACACTTAGATGCATTTATAGGTATTATGTTATGCAAAGTACAATGTAAGCATGTGAGACAATTGTATTGTTGTAGGTCCCTACCATAAGAGTTGTGCATAATTTTTGCAAGGACTTCATCTCGATCATGGGTTTCCAACATTGGGCTATGTTCAATGGTCATTAGTGTTTGTAATGATCACTAGTTATCCTCATCAAGGGCGAGCCATACAGTTTGATCCAAATATGTATGTGGTTGTGTAGGTGGGTAAAGGACTAGTTTTTTTGTCACACTTCCATTGGAAATTATCATATTACTAGACCTACAACTAATGAATTCATCTATAGTAGCCAACCATGACATTCCTAGGATTAAGGGGTATCCTACTAAGTTTGCAAGTTATGTTGTAAAACCATAAAACCTACAGGGTATTCCCACGATTCCAATGTGATTACCAAGTCTTCTATAATACCCCATGGTTTAACAATTGACCTATCCACTAATTGTAAAATAGTAGGCATTGACTGTAGCTCCATTAACTAAAGTTGTTTCACGGTTTCCTTTTTCATAAAATTCATGGTTGCTCCTAGGTCAATTAAGGTGTTTTTGATGAGTCCTTGGGCATCTACTATAGGACTCCCAAGCCGTGTGTATTTAGGAATAACTATATTTCCTAACATGATGTCAGCAAATTGTCCTAAGACATGCATAATCTGGGGGTCCTTTTGTTTTCTGCATGGCTTCTTAAGGTGCAAATCTCTCATAGTTTTTGTGAATATTGGTACTTCCTTAATTGCTTGAATCAAGGGTATTTTGATGCAAATATTTCTAAGTTGGCCCAATAGGTCAGATTCAGTTTTGATAGATGATGCTTTTGTATAGTAAGTCTTTCAGCGAATGACAGTCTTGGACTTATGATGTTTGGTTGATCTTGACTTTATTCAGGCTCCTTTAGTTGTTTGTCCATAATTTATGTTGGGAGCTCCTCATTAGTAAGCTTTGTGATGTAAGGAGATGATTCCCAACAAGCATTTTCCCTAAAAAGCTATCTGTGATCTTGGGCCTAGTGGTGCAAGTGGCTTATTGGATAATGGAAAGGAATGTAGGGATGTAAAACTTCCTACAATTGGATGAAATATTTTCACCCATTGGTATAACAAACAAGCTTCTAGGGTTCCTAAATCTAATGTATGGGTATATGACCTAGGAAAATTAATTGTGCTTAACATCTTTATAAATGTGGAATTCATCAAATGTGTAGCTAGAAATCATGATGAAAATGTTATAAGTATCAGAGCTACAAATGGTGGGAAGTTAGTAACAATTGACAAAGCTACCATCTCTGAGGTCTTTGGTCTAAAACTAGTTGCAAACAAGGTCATAGAATTTGATCTCTTCATACAAAAATACCAACAAGACAAGCATAGTTTCAAGGTATAATGGTTACCAAAGCATAGATTGAAGGGATTTCATAAGAGACCGTATGTCAAAATTATTACAAGTGAGATAGAACCCTTCAACATTGATATGTTTTAAGACTACTTCATCAAGATCTACCATGTTCTCTACCAAGTCTTAGGATGAGATGCTAAGAATAAGCTCCATGTTCCATTAATGTACATGGAAAAAGATATACAAAACCACTTGGTAAATAATGAGTTTGAATTTGCTACCTATATCTCCAATAGCATCCACAATCAATTGGTAGAGATCATTAAAAGTAACAAGGTAGTGACCTTTAGGTGTCACTCTCTTCTTTACCACATATTTTTGTAGGAAGGAAGAACAAAGTGGGATAAAGCACTACAAGTTCAAATGAAAAATGCTAATAAAAATTCTCCCCTATCAATGTTGGACTCATGTTTGGGGCATGCATTGTGACTCAACAAGCTATGTGATTTTTTAAGATTATTTTATCAGAAGAGTATTAGAATTAACGGGATTAGAAGAGGGAAGATTGCAGAAAGAAACCACGGATTTCTTAAGACCCAAGGATAGAGTGCCTAAGCTCGATGTGAAACACAATTGGGGAGACTAGTATCTCCACTTTGATTCAACTATGATAATAGTATATGGGTCCCCTATAGGACCTCATATTATTCTAAGATATGTTTCTCTAAGGTTGGCATATTTGGAAATAATCGGACAACTTAATGAATCATATAAGGCCCATCTCAATGGGAATAAGAAGGGCTCTTTTTTCCCTTTCTTCATAGTATTTTTAGACTTCATAGTGACAAGAGAGGGACTTGAACTCATCTACCCCTTGCTGAAAAATTATAAGATGGTTTAGGAAGGTGTAAGAGCATTTCATCATGAGGGATTCATCAACCAGGTCAAGACAGGCATTAAGAGATCCTCTTTTTCTCATCAGCTCCTCTTTGGTGAAGATGTAATAAAAAAATTCCTCACTAATAAGGAGGTAAATGAAACAAGAGTGAAGTGTGTTGCCTTCAGAAAGCTAGAGGACATAAAGGCCAAGAAAATAGCAAGTTATCTTCAAGCCTATGCAAAAATAAAGGATCTTATCGCCAAGATCCAAATGGTGTTGAAAAAAATTGATAAATTAATTGGTAAAGCCTCAGTGATGGAGGAAAGGCCTTCCTACCAATCACAAGTGGATCTTGTTGTTTGTTCATTTGTTAGAAAAATAAAACAACCAATAATAAAGGATCCAACTCCTCAGGAACAATCATCAACAACACCCCCATCTGCTCAATAGGCACACTCAAATTGTTAACCAAAAACACTATTCAAAAATACATTCTTAATTAGAAAGATAATAGGGAAAAGCATCCAACCTTACTCAATAATACTTATAGTTTTTTCCTACATATAGTATATGAAATCTTAAGGAAGTCATCCCAAGTACAACCCAAATCTAATGCGTAGCTAACACAAATAGACCATCCATATCTCATACAAATACATGCTATTCACCTCATTAAATCCTACTAACCAAAATTTGCATCATTATTGGATACAAGTTATCAAATTTTCCTAACTCATTCATAATCATCTAATACAAATTTCAGCCTCAAATCAAAGCCTACTAAAGAGGGAAGGCTAAAAAAAGGAACAACCCTAAACCTTGGAGTTGTCCTCCTAAACCATCCCCTGTGGACTTGCGGTCATAGGGGCATCTTTTGTCCAAGGACTACCTACATACTTGCTTCCAAATGGGATCAAAGTTGCATGTAGTTCTCCTGACAAGGTCTCTCTCAAGGAACATACACTTGGAATTCCTACATAGAAAACCCCTTGTCTAATTAATAAATAAGGGTAAAATAATTTTCCACCCAAGGGGTTTAATTAAACCTTATCAAACTAATATTAATTTTCAAAGTTGTGTGTGTACCCATATTCATGATAGGATAACAAATCTTATATATAATAGTACCTTGATGTCAAGTGTAACCTGTATCATGAAGATTCAACTTAAGATTTAGTTGAATATACTTCAATTAATTCAATAATATCGACTTTGAACGTATATCAAAAGAGATTCAACTTCAAAAGACTTGCTCATGAATATCCCACTTGTTAAAGTAGTTAATTCACTTCCATCTTGTAATATATGAATTTTCTACTCTCAACCTACAACATGTTATTATTTATTTCTTGCACATGTAGCTTATATTTTCAAATTTAAGACTTCTCATTTAATGTATAAACATGATCAAATGACAAGACTCGTCATCATTACCAAAATTTAATGTTCACTTTACCAAGCATAAAGGTACCAAATGTGATTACTAATTCCTTTATAGTGATAATCTTTTTATCAATATGTGGTAAGTAATAATAACATGCAATATCATATAACAAGTTTAATCCATAACTAACAAAATAAATCTATGAAACAAAAAAATCCACATCCTGAACATAGATCACATAATAGAACATACACTGGAGAATATCAGGTGGAGACGTGGCAACTACAGGTGCAGCTGTTTGAATTTTTCAAATGCCAGCCGTTTGCTTTTTTCTCATGCTAACCGTTTGATTTTTTCTGATGCTAACTGCTTGCTTTTTTAACCAGCCGTTTTCTTTTTTTCCAATGCCAACCATTTGCTTATTTTCTTAGCTGTTACAATGCAAAGAATTAGCCCCCTGTCTTTCCCTATATATGCACATTTGCATTTAAAGGGGAGTCACATTTATGGTTCGCACTTATAGGTTTTGTAGTTTTGTTCTGTCTTTGTTTGAGTTAGATTTTATGGAGCGCTTCTTTTCTCTTCGTTGTTTTTCCTTTCTTATCTGTTATTTTTCATTTTTCTGTCTTTGTAGAATCTACCTCAGTATTTGTTATTTTTCATTTGTTGTTTATACTATTTTCTTTCTTTCCAGAATCTACCTCTGTGTTTGCATTGTGCAACCACACAAACACAACCTTGCAGAGGAGGCGTTCATTCTTATGCACAACTTTGTTCAATCTGTAAGGTATGAAGTTTATTTTTTGTTGAGATTTACATTCTCATTCCTCTAGATTAGATTACTTTCAGAATTTATGTATTTGTATTTTTATGGTGGTTTAGATTATCACATTGTGCAGCGTTATGATTGTTTAATGTTTAATGTTGTTAGCTGTGGCATCAACAGATTGGAATTGATTTTATGTAATTCCAATCAATCATGGTCAAAGAAGATGGGAGATGCAGTGTTACTGAAATCCAATGCTTTGTGGACATTTGGGCAACCTGCAACTTGCTGCATCCTATACAGAGATCCAAGTTTTTGCTTATGGTCTCATGGTATGTTTCCTATATACACTGCCACAGCTTATTTTTATAATAATACATATCAGGGAAGAATTCTTATTGATTTACTTGTAGAATATCTATCAATTAACTTGTATGTCTAAAATTTTGCACTAAAATATTCAATCTGCATGTAACAGGATTCAGTTCTAAATATAAATCCAATTCAAAATGGTAAATCATGTCATGTTTTTACCATCCCATAGTGTCTATGTTGTATGCACAGGACAATATAAAAGCATGTAAGGTGTCAAATTAGTTCATAGGATATGTTAGTTTTTTTATACGATTTTATATTTTTCTTGTGCCCACCCCTGTACCTGCAACAACACTAACACTAGCCCTATAGGTGAAAGGAATTCATTCTTCAATATGTAAGGTATGATGGTTTATTTTGTTGCTGAAATTTATATTTCTATTTCTGTACATCGGGATTACATATTTTCTTTAGAACATATGTAGTGTTATATTGTTTGGATC
This sequence comes from Sequoia sempervirens, assembly GCA_007258455.2. NCBI lineage: Eukaryota > Viridiplantae > Streptophyta > Pinopsida > Cupressales > Cupressaceae > Sequoia > Sequoia sempervirens. The sequence continues at coordinate 119,517 of VDFB02256363.1, read as the reverse complement.
AGCACAGTTTATGTAGTGTTATGGTCATACATGCCATTTATTTACAATCACTGATTCAATAAAAACATGTAAAGTATAGAAAGGTTTGAGATTTTCAGACATATTGATAAAAATATAAAGACAAAGAATTATTATATCTGTGGGTGATTTTATTGATATAGGTTGTATAACTTTTTAATTAAGTGTGAAAGGTTAATTTAGGAATACAACCAACATATATGATGAAATACACTCAACAAATGATGATTAGAAAAACTTGTTATAGATGAATATAAGGGTTTTTCTTGTTTATTTCGTACTCACTAATTGAATTCTTATCTATTGAGAGACAATTGTGGAGATACATGTTAAAGATGAGTGAAAAAAAATGAGAGAAAATTGTGGAGATACATGTTATTTCTTTCATTAATTTCATTATTTTCTATTTTCTTAATTCCTTTTTAATTATATCTCATTGTCAAATAAAAATTATGTTGTTATGTACCTATCTCATGCTTATTGTGGTATATTTGAGAGTCAAATCAAAATTTCTTACACATGATAAATATCAGTCATAAATATCAGTCATCGTACAATGTCTTTTTCACTTTGATTTCTTTACCTCATACATAAGTATAACAGTTCCTAATCTTTCTTCAAGTACAAACTTTTGTGATATCAGTCATCGTACAATGTCTTTTTCACTTCTTGTAGTTCTTTCTATTAGCATCTTTGACCAGAGACACAAATTTGCAATTTGGTAAGGATCAATATACATTCTTAGTAATTTTGGTGCACATTTTAGGTTTATTTCTTTTTTGGGCCTTTGAATACAATTATTTCTATCATTTGGAGTAGCCTTTGTAGATTGGTTGTGACATAAGGACTAGCTGATTTGAATAATAACTTTGAAATGCATTTGAAGTGATGCAGACTCTTTGGCTATTCTTAAATTGAAGGTCTGAGATGATTTTGCACTTGAAAAGCTGGTACTTGCATCACTGAAAATGCTCTGTTTTAATAGGTTTTCTGACAACCAAAACTTGCCTTCTAGTGAAAACCTTTACAGTCTCAAATATATAGTGTGCATAATTTGAACAGGGTTTCTTGTATTTAGTCATCTTCTTCCTATAGCTACTTTAGCGCCTCATTCTACAACCACAACTTTCACAATCCCCATTCTCCTCAAACAGACAGCTTTTGTTTTAAAGCAATTGATTTCAATAATTTTTATGCAATTTTAAAGAGGGACTCCAGTTGCTTAACAACTCTAGTATTGTTCTTGTTGCGCAATAATGATGTCATGGTTTCCAAACTAATCTTTCAATTTATTGGAGTTAGTTTAAACCTTTTGTATCACCAACGAAAGCTGTGGGTAAGAGAAAAATTTGATGATTGATAGCACCTGACAAAAACCATTTAGAATTGGAACCAGAACCTCTTACATGATATTTACTTGTTTGGCTGATAGGCCATTCTTATATCAACTTTCTTGATAACAAGTCTTACATTTTGAGTGGTTTGCTGCAGAGGTCTTTGTATTCTAAGGACACTTATGATTAGGATTTGTTTGTATTTAAAGATTTTTTTGCTTAATAGTCGGCTATATTGAAATCATTATTTCAACAGATTGTTTGTGTGGAACAAAAGAAAGTGTTGATGGGTGACAGGAGATCATATTTGTTTTTCCATTAAGGGTATTGGCTGCCATCTTGCTAGCATTTTTTGCAAGAAGGCTGATGTTGATATGACCAAAAGTTTGTTTGTTTGTTTTTTTTTTTTTTTTGTACTTTTTGATCTCATATTTATTTTAGATTTTTCAGCCTTACATAATTGTACTAGGAAGGTTTTTGGATTTTGTAATTTGAGCATTTACAAGGTAAATACTTCAGAACTATGGTGGGTGGGGTTATGTGGGTTTGTCCCCCAATACTCTATGATGGGAGGTTTTGTAGGGTTTATCTTATTTTAGTGGTAGGCTTTTAGGATGGCTTTGGATTTGAAAGGGTTGAAGAGCCATCACCATAAAAATGGAAAAGTCTAATGGTAATAATGGTGAATCCTTGATAATTGAAGATCACAAACTGATTTTTTAATAGAAAGAAGGATGACAATGATGGATGTTTCTCTCGAAACTGATGTCCTCGAGACAAAGCTTAAGGATGGCTTGGAATGTTGCGAGATCAAGTAATATTCAAGAGTAATTAAAATTCCAAACTCAGTTGAATATTATTAATACAACAACTCAATATTCTCAATTTTTACACTACGATGATTTGTTGATACTATTCCATATTATCTATATTGTAAGGTGTCAAATGTAGTTCAAAGGATATGTTAGTAAATGCAAATTTCAAAATGCTTTTATTTTCAGCTAACATCATGCTTTTACCATGTGAGACTTGGAAAGTTCAATAACTTGAAATCAATTTAATTATTAACATTATTTTCTAATTAAATTGGATTTATAAAAAAATATGTTGATTGATTTTCAAGTCTAGTTAGGATATAACATCTTATTGGAATTTTTAAAATTTTATATAGACTATGTCGATTGATTTTCAAGCCTATAGCTAGGGTATAACATCTCTTCTATTTGTTTAACTTCAATCTTGAGCTAGAATTTAACACCTCTTGTTGCCATGTGCAATGTGTCCATATTTGATTCAAAGATAACAATAATTTAATGATCATATAACTTATTCTAAAGTATGGAATGATAAATATTTTAACCTCTTTTCATAGTCAAATAAATTTCCTCTTATCTTTATTCTTTTGATTATACTAATAATAACTCTTATTTAAAGGACAACCTTTTTTCCCCCTTATTATAGATTCTCTTGCATTCATTATTGCAATGGTGGTAAGATAGCTAAAATATATTGAAACAAACCAATACTCAACTTTCTTGTCTTTTATTAAACTTTATGGAACATGATAGCTTTAGTTTCAATGAGTCAATCAAAAAGGATTTATAGAAGATGGTTATTAGTAGATGCAAGACTAGGCTCTTCTTAAAGAAGGTTAAAGAAGGTTATGTACAAAATGTAATGCTATGGTAATACTAATATACTTGTGACAAGAAGATGGTTATGTATAATGCAATCTTAGATGATAACTTTAATATATTTGTGAAACCTTTGGATCATCGTATGAGGGAAAAAAAAACTATATGAAACACAATAGCTTCAATTTCAATGAATCAATCAACAAGGATTTGGTGGAGAGAGGGTAGTAAAAGCAATATCTAAAAATCCATTATACTCTTCTTGTAGTTGGGGCATGATCATGATCTTCCATTAATCTTGAATTGTAGAATATTTTACAATAGTTATTATTGGGAATTTTAACCTATTTAGGCAATTCCCACTTAATTTGGTTTAGATAAAAATCGATAGTGATATCTTTATTAATCTTACTATTTTTTGGAAAAAGACAACCCTTTAGTTTTCTCTTATTATAAGTTGTCCTACTTCTTTATTAGAATGTTGCAACAAAAATAACTAATCAATTGAGTGCTAGCTAGCATTAATCTTGAACTGTAAAATGTTTTGTAGTATTTATTACTTATGATTTTTTAACCTATTTTGATAATTCTCACCCCTTATTTGATTTAGATATAAATTAATAGTGATATATTTATTATATTGACTTATTTCATGAGTATCTTTTGGGTTTAGTGTTGTAGTTATCTTATTTATCTTAGTTGTTTAAACAAAACTATTTATTTTTTCTCTTATTTAGGCTCTCCTATTTATTTACTAGAATTTTTGCACTATAAATGACTAATAAGTTGAGTTCTAGCTAGCATTTGAAAGTGAAATCAAATCAAGAAAATATATTTGAAACAAAACTTTCAAACCTTTAAGTTGACTCCTCTTTTATTTTATTTTTAGAGAAACCAATCAAAACAAATTTGTTGGAAGAGGGAGTAGATGAAATATCTATAAATTTAGTTGCCTAATGTTATGAGGTTGTTTCTTTATGCATTTACTTGGGGCATGATTATTAATATTAAATTGTAATAATAATTATTATTTGGTGGGATTGTTCAAGTTTTTAACCTATTTAGAATATTCTCACTTTTAAGTTGCCTTCATTTAAAAAAAATATTTAGAGTAAAAAATAGCTTTGATTTTAATGGATCAACCTACATGAAATGAAATTTGTTGGAAGAAGGTAGTAGATGAAAATCTAAAATCTTACTAGACTCTTATATTATACTCTTCTTCTCCATAGAAGATGGTTATGTAAAATGCAATCTTATATGGTAATCCTAAAACCTTTGTATATTTAATTGGAGAGTGCTTATTAATCTTAAATTGTAGTAATTATTACTTGGTGGGATTGTTCAAGTTTTTAACCTATTTAGAATATTTTAACTTTTAATTTGGTCTAGATATAAATTGATAATGATTTATGTGAGTTATTTTTAGAAAATATCAAAAATTCCATGATTATCTTCTTAAACTTAGCATTGTTTTTATGTTACCTTTTATTGAAGAGAGAGAATTACTCAAAATTGCAATACCATGCGTTCTCATTTCCACTTACTAATGACAATTAACTTTATCCGAGCTCTAGATATGCACTTTATTTTTATTTAACCTTTTTTAAAAGTAAAATTAGTTAGGCAAAGTGATTTTCTCTTAGAAGACCACATGTAATTTAAGGAAAAAATTCATGTCATAGGTTTAATTGTTAGAGAAAATATATTATAGTTGTATTAAAAAATAACACAAAGTAATGGTGGCATTTACATTGAAACCTTGTTTCAAAATTTATATTAAATGTCTTTATAGGTAAAATAACTACCTATTTAAAGTATCTTGTTTATCTATAAAAAATGATAATATTTTTTCTTTGATGATTATATTTGGAACTTAGTGTTATTTTTATGTTTTTTTGAAGTACTTAATGAAATACAAATTTTAATTATGTTTTTGATAAGATAAGGTGGGAAAATGGCCCCACACCCAAGAGTTACAAAAAAATCATAAAACTAAAGTATAACAAAAAAATATTGCACCAACACAACAAAAATGAAGCTAACAACAACAAAGCACAACAAAAACTAACAAACCAAAAAATAAAAGTGACCTAGGTGAGCTTCATATTGTGGAGGCTCATAAGAGCATTCCACTCATCCGAAATTTGGTTCAACTTTTAGTTCCACACCTCCAAGTCATTATCCTCATTGTTTTTCTTAGCTTAAAAGGTTTTCTTTAGCTTATTCTTTGCTTTGTATCTATCTTCCCCAATTTACTTTTCCTTCTATTGTACTCCTCATGCAGGATGGCCATAGAGGTGGTCGAGCACTCCATAAGGTCTTTAGTGATTGAGATAATGTAAACCATAGAGTCTTCAAGTTGGTAATTTTGTGTCCCATCAAGTCAAGCTTTTCCTCTTTGGATATTTTCTTTCTATCTTTCTTTTTTTGGGTTCTCTCCATCTAAATTCTTCTACCTAGTGGTCACCTATTTCCCTCTCTTCACGTTTGTCATTATGTGAAGGTTCCATTGGGTGGTTAGAGTTTGGGACATATCAAATAGAGTTGGTATCCAAAACCACCTCCTCATCATGACTTTTGATAGAGTTGGAGAACACCTCAAGAGACAAATCTTCAAAGAAATCATAGGTCAGGTTTGTGTCTTTTTGTTCAAGTTATCTTCCCCAAAATCCAAGATCACCTCATGCACACCAGTATCCTTTTTTCCTTCTTTCCTAATTTTATTTTCCTTTTATTGTTGATTTAGTAACAATTCTCATAGATCTTATTTTAGAATTTTCTTTCTGACATTTCTTGTTTTCATCTTCATCCATCACCTCCTTTCCCTTTCCATTTTTGGGCCTTCCCCTTCTCGTAGCATTATCTTGAGTATGTTTTGAGTTAGTTATGTCTTCTTCACCCTTTTCCTCATTACTAAGTTGTTCCTCTCAAGTGGAATGTACTCCAAAATATTTTTTTGTATTCAAATTGGATTCTTTCAACACACTTCTCAACTCTCGAAAGGGACCCTCTGAGTCACAATCTTCTAAACACTTTGTGGGGAGTTCAACTTATAACTTATTCTAGTGTTTAACAACCCCGATATTAAAAATTTTCTTTTCCATAATGTAAATTACATGCACATTTGAAATAACATAGATTTCATATTGAATAAACTCAAGTTTATCATTCATGATTACAACCTTCCATATAAATGGGTACAAGATACATACATGTGTAGCTCTTTTGAGCTTCATTTGGTAATAAATATACAAGTTGGTCCTGATGTCATTACATTGGTGCATACATTCTAGGTGTCTCCATTCCCTAGTGCATACACTCTAGTTGTCCCCAATCCTTGCACAAACATCCTCAAACCTCAACCGCAAACTGATGAGGTGAAGCATCACTTATTTATACACACACACACACACACACACAAACATATATAATATAGATTAACTTGCAAATGCATCATTCAATTATCGAATGCACATACTCACATTCACATTTAATACGTTTATTCTATGTGAACAAGTATGTAACCACACATCCTATTCCATGCTTCAAACCCTCATATATGCAACCTATAAGAGATGGTCTCACAATCCAACCCCAAAATGACCAAAAAGCCAACTTTAGACAACTACCCATGTTCTTGCTTTTATAAACATAAGCTTTCATAAAACTACCAAGTGGTATTAAATTAAACCATGTGATTAATACCATGAGCTAACAAAACCATTAACCCCCACATTTACTTTTTGGTACTAAGTTTTATCAATATTAAATATTTATCCAATATGCAATCATTCATTAAATATTTATCACAATATTACATACAATGTTCACATAAATTAACCCCAATAAAGCTAACCCATATTATGTACGCATCCTTAGATCCCCTAGGTGCACCACAAATAATATTAAATTACAAATGTTATTATAACATTTTGTAAGTTGGCCTATACACCTAATAAATATCAATCCTTCTAGATAAGCATTCTTTCAATACGATATTAAAGTCAAAACTAAACACTAGTTCACAAAATGTTCATAATATCAACACTTACAAAACATACAGGTTTCCTATTATTCACATTTACAAACTTAAGATATGGTTTCCAAACCTTCAATACATATGTCAATTATACCCACAAACTGGGTGGTTAGAAATATAACTCATTCGATATTTCAAAGTCTAGTAACCCATAAACAATATTTATAAATAATTAAACTACTCTAGTTTTCTTACCTATTTAGTCACTAAATACTTCACAAAATACATGCTAGCACAATATTTCTATTGCTTTGATTTAGTTCACAAAATGGATGAAACCATAGTGACTCTAATTTCATGACTAAATTGTTTTGATTTAACTCACAAATGCATGAAACCATAATGACCCTAATGTCATGACTCATCCCATAGAAAACTTGTTAACACAATGACTTTAAAGTCATGATTTAACTTAGGATGGCATGTTTCTCTGCATGGCAATGTGAGAGAGCTAGGGTTTCAACGCCCTAGTTGGCTCTCCTTCCTTCTGCATACGGGCCTTGTCAGCAGTTTCTAGGGTGGGTCTTTTTTTGTTGTGCGGGGGCCACAACTAGGGATTGCCATATTTTTTCTGTTGTCTAAACTGTCTTTTTCCTGTGTCGTTTCCTTCTTGTTGCTGGGCGCGGGGTGACTTCGATTCAGTGCTCTTGATTTTCTTTGTTTTGTGCGTTGGTCTAGTGCTTGGGGCTTCCTGCTGTGAGTTCCTTTTTTCTCTTCGTCGTTTCTCTCTGGCTTTTCTTCTAACTCATCTCTTGGTTGTTCATTGGGGGCCGAGATTTGGAGTGAGCTTGCTTTTATTTTGTCATGGTGTTGCATGCGGCTCAAGATAAGGTGGATCGTGCCTCTCCTCTGTCTGGTGGAAACCCCAGTGCTATTCCTTCTGTTCCCGGTGCTCTCAAATTGAAGGAGGTGAATGGGTGTTTGGTAAAAGCCCAAGATAGGCCGGTTTTAGTCATTCAACCAAAATTTGTAGCTGAAGATGTGGAGTACTATTATAACCATGTTTTGATCTGTAAATTCATGGGGATGAGAGTCTCACTTCCCTTTTTGGACTCTTGGATTCACAAAACTTGGAACCCTGAAGGAGATTTCGATGTTATGCTAACCGCTAATAATTTCTTTTCGGTTAAGTTTTCATGTATTGTTGATCGGAATAGGGATTTCGAGGGTGGGCCCTATTTTTACAATCAGGTGGGTCTTTTTATAAACCTTGGCATGGTGGCTTCAATTCAGCAGAGGAGCTTCCATCTAGGGTTCTAGTTTGGGTGAGGTTGCCATGCCGCCTCTTGAATGTTGGAGAAGTGACATTTTGTGAATGATAGCGTTGTTGCTGGGGAAACCTATTGGTCCCTCTTAACAAACACTAAATAAAAGGGTTTTTCCCTTTGCTCGAATATGTGTCAAAATTGATTTGAATAATCCACTGCCGGATTTTGTTGACATGAGTATTGGATCTTATTCTTGGACACAACAGTTAGACTATGAGGCTTTACCTTTCAGGTGCAGACTGTGCCATGAACATGGTCATCTCCAACATAATTGTCTGTGGGCTATTCATGCTACTAGTGTGAATAATGCTCCTTCGCATCTAGCTCAGAAGTTGGACAAGGGTAAGGCTCCTACTCAGGGGATGGAAGTTGATAAGGAGGGCTTTGTCCTAGTGCAAAATCAGAACAAAGGTAGAGGGAAGAAGAGGACTCTTAAGGATAGACAAGAAGAGGATACTTTCAATAGGTTTGAGGCTTTAGAGAACTTGGTACAGGAAGAGGGAGTTCCCTTGGTTGTGCAGGGTACAGATGGCCCTTTGGTGGAGACAAACATTGGATGCATACCTTCTGGCTATCCTAACCGAGGTTGCTGGAGGTGAGTGAAGCTCAAATGGATTCAGATCTTCCTCCCTCGACTGAGACTCTGGAGGAGGTCAGACCATTTTATGAGGCTTTCGGAGGTCCTAGTGTCATTGGTGCTTTCATTGATAGTGCAAAGTGTGCTCCTAATTCTAGAAAATCTAAGCCTTCTTCTTCTACATTGGGGGTGCAACAAAAGCTTCCCAAAAAAGGGGCTTCAGAAAATACTCTCAATGTGGGGAGGAAGGACCAAGAGAAGGTTAAGTTAATTGGTGAGACATTGGTAGAGTCTGGATGGCGAGGACTATTGATTCCCACTTCTCCCAACCTCAGTGATGATCGTGCTCTCATGGAATGTAAGGGATATGAATAATGTCCCTAGACAAAAGGCTATTTGTGACTTGATTCGTGCTTATTCTTCGGATGTACTTTTCCTTCAAGAGACTAAATTATCTGTTGAAGGTATGCTGAGTGTGTCTTCAAAGATTTGGGGAAAAGGTCAATGTTAGTGTGTGGGAGTGCATGGCAACTCTGGTGGGGTGGCTTGTTTATGGGATCTGCACAAGGTGACTCCATTATGGTGGCTTTCATGCAGGTATTCAATTTCATTTGTTGCCTCTAATTGGAAGTCGGGGGAGAGGATTATTTTCTCCAATATTTATGCTCCTACTGATTTGTTGGGTAAAGCTTAGATGTGGGCTTAGGTTAGGTGTGTACATTCTTTAGATTCCCTTCTTCCTTGGATTCTGGCGAGAGATTTCAATGTTGTCTCCTTGTTGGAAGAGAAGAGGGGGGTAGTGCCCATTTGGATCCTTCTTCGGACATCCTAAGAGAGAATGTTCTTTTTTTGAACTTGATTGATGTTAGACCTACTAATGGCATATTTACCTGGAATAATAGGCAAAGTGGGGAGGATGCTATCTTTGAATGGTTGGATAGGTTCTTAGTGTCTAGTTTTTGGCTTAGTGATAGATGGCCTACCAGTTTAGAGATCTTAGATTGGTGCAGATCTTATCATTGTCTGATTAAGTTTTTAGTGATCTTCTCTCAATCTTCTAAGAAGCAATCCTTCAGATTTCAGCTTACGTGGCTCAGAGATATGTCGTTGCATGATTTGGTTCCTGAATGGTGGTGATTTGGTTCTTTTTCTAAGCAGCTACAATATGTGAAATATAGGTTGAAGCGCTGGAACATGAAATATTTTGGTAAATTTTTTTTGGCAAGGAGGGATGCCCAGGATCACTTGGACTCCATTACCAGACATATTCAAGACCAAGGTCTCACTGAGGATTTGGGTAGGTTGGAAGCTGCAGTAGTGAAGGAGGTGGAGGAATGGGATTTAAGGGAGGAGATTTTTTGGAAGCAGAAATCTTGAATTGATTGGTTGCAAGAGGGTGATAGAAACATTGATTTTTTCATAATTTTGTTAAGGATAGGAGGCAAGACAACATTATCTCCTCCCTTGTGTCTTCGAAAGGGGTCATTCTTTATTCCTCGACTACAATTTCAGAAGAATTTGTTAGATATTTTTCTTCTTTGTTTTTAGAGCACTCCCCTCCTATAGATGAGGATGAAGCTATGATAATGGCCAGTATACCACCCTTGGTTACCAAAAAAATGAATGAGGCTATGCTCAAACTGATCTCCCTTCAATAATTGGAGGATATCATCTTCCAAATGAAAAAAAGGTAAGGCTCCTAGACCGGATGGGTTTCCAATGGATTTTTTTTAGGAGTTTTGAGAAGTTATCAAAATGGACCTTATGGAGGTTGTCCAAGAGTCTCAGAAGAATAAGCAGATGTTGAAGGCCATGAATGCAACATTTTTGGCTCTTATTCCAAAAAGAGAGGGTGTGAATTCTTTGGATCTTTTCAAGCCAATTTCTCTATGTAATGTGGTGTACAAGATAATTATGAAATTGATTGGATAGCGTTTGAAGCCCTGGATAAGCAAGTTAATTTTGGATGAATAGGGAGGATTTGTTGCTGGTAGACAGATTTTGGATGGGGTCATAATTACTATTGAAACCATTCACTCTATGGCTAGTTCGAGAGAGAAGGCCATGTTCATTAAATTGGACATGGCCAAAGCTTATGATTGGGTTAAGTGGGCATTCCTCTTCAATATCCTGAGGGATTTTAGTTTTGTTAGTGATTGGATTGAGTGGGTAAAGAGTTGTGTTACTTCAGCCTCTTTTTCGGTGTTGGTCAATGGAGAGCCCACTGAGCTTTTTGGAGCATCTCGTGGCCTTAAACAAGGTGACCCTTTATCTCCTTACCTCTTCATTTTAATAGTTGAAGGGTTAGGTAGATTTATTAGATCCCATGTGGATTTGGGTCACATTCAGGGTTGGGATTGGGGAGCTGGCATTCCCCGTCAATCCCATCTGTAATTTGTGGATGATACTGCTCTAATGGGTATGGCTAGAATTGATGAAGCTATTGCTATGTGGAAAGCACTGGATTGTTATTTGGCTACTTCGGGATAATGTATTAATGAGGGGAAACCTTTCATATATTTCTTCAATACTCCTAAGATCATTCAAAAGAGAATTGAGGGTACTCTCATATTTCAAATTGGCTCACTTCCTTTTGTGTATCTTGGTATTCCTCTGGCTATCTGTTTGCTTCTGAGGCTTCACTGGCAGGATATTATTGACAAGTTTCATAAAAAGATTAGTCACTAAACTTATAGATGCCTCTCATCTACTAGTCGAGTTACCCTTTTGAAAGCGGTGGTTCAAGCCCTTCCTTTATACATGTGTTTTGCTTTATCAACACCCTCTTGCTTTATCAAGGATTTTGAGAGTCTGTCTCGACAATTTCTTTGGTCTAGTAACCTCACTTTTAGGAAGTGGAGCTTGGTCAGGTGGGATATGGCTTGTAGACCGAAGCAAGAAGGTGGGCTTGGTTTGCATAGAGCTGATTTGAATGGGCAAGCTTTGGCTGCTAAGTTATACTAGAGATGGTGTACTTAGCAACACCAGTTATGGGCTAGAATTCTCACCTCAAAATATCTTGGGGATGTGGAGAGTGCAGATGTTCCTCGTTTCAGTCTTGAGGGGAAGGGCTCCATGATTTGGGGCACTCTTAGAAGAGGGGCCAATCTAATTAAACAGGGGTTATTTTGGATATGCAATAGTGGATTGGATGCTCTATTTTGGTTTGATTCTTGGGATGGACATCCTCCTATTATGTCATCACATCCTCATTTGTAGGTATTATGTGATCATTTCCTTGAGGTGGGTTGGAGTCGGGTGGCGGATTTCAAAGTGCCTCTGGTTACTGGTCAATTGAATATCTATAAATGGAAGGACCCGTAGGAGTGGCCCCCTGGGGAATCTGAGGAGGATCATTAGGAGTTGGCTAATATTCTAGTTGGGTGGGTTTGTAACTCTTCAAGGGAGAGATGTTCTAGCTTGGGGAGATGATCCGAAGGGTAAATTCTGGATACCAAGTACTAGATAGGTGGGTGTTTGGGGGTTTGGGGGTTTCGTGGTGGAAACAAGTCTGGAACAGATTTTCTTGGCCTAAGTCTAATTTATTTGCTTGTCTTATGGTGCAGAAGAAATGTCTCACCTAGGAGAATCTAAGAAAGCGTGGATTCATGGGCCCTTCAATGTGTTTTTTGTGCAATTGTCATGAAGAATATTCCTCACACCTATTTTTGTAGTGTCCCTTTCTTAGAATTATTTGGCATTTTTGGTGGAGAGCTTGGAACCAACCATGTTGTCATGCTTGTTCTTTGGAGGACTTTTGGAAGAGCCAGGGAAGGCCTCCAGTGAGGACTTCTTTTCTTGAAACTACTTGGAAAATTGGTCCCAATTTGATTATTTGGCATATCTGGTTGGAATGCAACCATAGGATTTTTTGGATAAAAAGCTTTTGGTTGGACAACTTTGGAGGAGGATTTTGGGGGTTGTTCAGGAGACTCTAGTGGCCAAGTGTGACCTTTCAGTCCCAATGGATTTTGGTGACCTGAGTGTGGTTAGAACTTTGGAGATTCTAGTTGGTGGCAGGGGTTGTCCTTCGCCTAGGCAAAGAAGGTGTGGCAGAGTGAGGATCCAACACAACGGTTATTAGAACCCCCTGCCTCTGGGGATTCTAAACATTAATACTGACAGGTCGTCTAGGGGTAATCTCGATCATGCTGGGGTGGGTGGTATTGGCATGGATAGCTCAAGGGTGGTGAGTTTCTTCTTTTCTTTGTATAAAGGTAAGCAAACCAATAACTATATGGAGGACTTAGTGATTCTTTTGGCCCTTGAACGGGCTTACGTCCTTGGTTGGAGGAGCATTGTTTGAGTCGGATTCTCAGGTGGTGATTGACATGTTGAATAAACAATAGTTTGATGGGGTGAATTGGCAGCTTGCAGTTGTAGCCAAGCAAATTATTACTTTGAGTGGGATGTTGGAAACTATCACCTTCTGTCATATCCCTTGGGAATGGAACAAGGTGGTGGATTGCTTGGCTAGATGAGTGTTAGAGAGGATGGATACTTGGAAGGTGGAGGATTGGGAAGGCCTCCTTGAGGACCTATCCCATGTTCTGGAGGATTCTATGATGGAAGATATGAGATGCTTTTTGGGAGTTTCTTGACTTATTAGTTAGTTTTCTTGACCCTGGGCATGTTTTTTGTACTATTTTATTTGCTTGCTATTCTGGCTCAATAAAGTTTTTACCCCTTACAAAAAAATAAGTCATGATTTAACTTATAAAATATAAGAACTAACAATGACCCAAATGTCACAACTTATGCCAAAGAATACATATAAAACACAAGAAAATTTGATGCTCTCTCTCACCCCCGCCCCCCCCCCCACACACACACACACACACACATATATATATATATATATGTATGTATGTATGTATGTATGTATGTATGTATGTATGTATGTATGTATGTAAAGTTTAAACATAACTGAAAAACTTCATCGACTGTAAATTAGATGCAGGGTTTCTATCATGATTAACACCCAATAAGGGTTTATAGATAGAAGAAAGAGGTTGACTCTAAATATCAAAAGAGATCATCATAAATAATTATGCATAGAAGTTGAACACTTAAATTCAAAATAAATAATCATACCCAATGATACACAAAGGCCAACACTTAACAATTTGATTGGCCATTCAAACATACTTAACAGAGGTCAAACACTTACAATGGCCTAAGAATTTTATCCTCAAAAATCACTAATGGAAGCATGTCACAAGTTTACAAAGATTTTTAAAAACCTTCATATGCATATCATATATTTTTGCATGAAAAGCTATTATTAAGAAAAGTAATGGAAGCATATTTATATCATTGCTCTATTCAAGAATCACTTTGAAAACTCCATAATGTTTTCTTTATTTTATTTTTCCCCTCTTTCCCTAAATATTTAAAAGACCCTAAAGAAAAACTAGATGATCTTGATCAATTTTCACTATAGAAAATATGCATAAGGAGATTTGAAACTAAATATATGTAAATTTATATTTATTATTTAGAGAAAATGTTTTGCATAAAATAATGTTCTTTTGCTACAACCATGTTTACCTTTTAACATCATTCTATCCAATAAAACACATGCCATAGACATCAATATGCAACTAAATAAATTAATAAGACATTGTAATGATGTGAAGTATGTAGAAAAACACAATTGATGAACCACAATCAAGCATATCACAACATGAATGCATAAGGACTACAACCAAATTAACTTATGTTTGTGTGTGTTTTCTCAAAATAATTGTGGCCATGGTGTTTCCTTTTGGATCTTCTACTCTCTCTCTAATGATTCTATCCCTCCACATTCGAGAGGGGAAAACACAATATCTTGCATCCACCTCATCAAACCATTGAGGTAGTTTGTATGAAAACACACACACACATCTCATAATAAATCACTAAAACATAATGTATAAAAAATGAGCGGGAAAGGAAGAGGGGTGTGTTTTGAAATTTTCTATAGGTGAGGATGATGGTGAGGCCGATTCGAAGGATGATGTTGTGGCTTTTCAGTTCACTGTTGGACAACGTCTCTGTTTCAACTTGATTTTCTTGTGGGAGAAGTCGACTCTTCTCGACTCTACGCAGGTTGTTACTAATGTTGTTGTGTCGTGGCTTTTCGGTCCCAAGAGACTCTCAGAATTCTTCTATGGGGTTTCTCTCTTTGCGAGGTGGGAGATGCTATCAGGGTTTCAAATCAAGCTCATGCCTTTGATTCCTCCCTCGCTGAGCTTTTGGAATCTGAAGTTGTCCATTGTTTTCCCTTTGTTGAGCACTTTTGTTTCTTAAACCTCGACATTTTGCATGGCCTTTGCTATGTTCTTGGTCATTGTTTTTTTCGCCTCTCTTTTGAGGGTGACAGTGCCTATGGGGATATAGGGGAAATTCTTCCCTTTGTGCGTTGCTTGAACTAGCCTACTCTTGGTGTGGGTAGCTCTGGTGGGTTCCTTCATGTTACTCATGTGGAGTATTCCAGCTTATTATGCCTTATTGCTCTACAATGTTTCCTTGAGGGTAACGACTTGGGTGAGGTTACTGGGTTTCTTGTGCTTGGTTCCAGCTTCAAAGTCTTCGTTTTGTATTTGCTTTCTTCAACGACTTGCAACGTCCCTTCTATGCTTGTGTTGGTGGTCATTGTTTTGTTGACTATGGTGGACCTTTGGACTGGGTCTTTGGATGTCTTCACTGAGTTTCCTGCAACTATTCTATTTGTTGGAGGGAGGATGGATGGTAGAAGTTCCTTGTGATGTTCTCTATGGTTCCCTTGCGGGTCTTTAAGCTCCTTATGCTTTTTTCTTCTGAAGCGTCTCCTTGAGGGAGATGGTGTGGGTGAGGTTATTGGGTTATTTGTGATTGGTTTCTACTCTAAAGACTCATTCTTGTTCTTTCTCTCTTCCTTCTATGAATCTATTGGAGGTCATTGTTTTGGAAAAAATGGTGGTCTCTTGGGCTTGGTTGTTGGATGTCTTATCTATGTTGCTTGTTGATTTCTTGTTTGCTAGTGGGAGGATGGATGTTAGATGTTTCTTGAGTGGTTTACTTGGTGTCCTTGTTGGTCTTTGTGGTATGCTTCTTATGCATGTTTTGTTGTGTTGTTTGGGTTGTGTGCTTTCATCCCTTCTTTCTGGGTGCTCTGCTTTGTCTCCCTACTCTTGCGTATGGTTGTTTTTGTCTAGTTTCTGGACTCTAGGTTTCTTGGGGTTTACGAGATTTTTATGTTCTGTGCTTCTTTGTTAGAGTCGGGCATTTTGTTCTCTAGTTGTGTCTTGGAGCTGCTCATTCTTGCTTCAGTGGGTTTCAAGGTTTTGGTTGTCCTTCTGTCTTTGGCCTCTGGAAGGTATGTGGAATACTTCCTATTTTTGTGGTGTGCCTTAGTGCATAAGGTGTTTGGTCTTTATTGGAGATTTCCTCCCTTTGCCACTTTTTAAAGTGTTTTTCTTTAACTGTCAGTGTAATGATAGTTGGGTTATTCTATAAGATCCTCTGGTGGTGGTGGGGAGTTTATTCCTATGATTGTTGCTCTGTGTTTTTTCCTTAATAGGTTGGGGGTTTGCTTAAGGTGGTGGTTGTGTTCGCCTTAAGTGGAGTTGTTTTTGAAGCTAGGGTGGATATGTTGAACTTATGGTACATGGTTTCTTTTGAGGCCCTCTTTGAAGGATTGTTGGTTCCATTTGTGATAAGATTGTAGATAGCCCTCAAGGGTGTTGTGACTATTATTGAAGCTATGGTGGAATCTTTGGTGGGATGGATTTCAAATTTCTTGTTGAAGGCTCAGAGATTTTTGTTGCTTTCAATTGCTAAGAGTTCTCTCTCTACTGGAGTGTGTGTTTTCCTCTTAGATCTTTAGATGGTGTCTCCTATTAAGGTGGAGTCCTCTCATTTTGAGGTGGAGACCTCTCCTATGGAGGTGGAGATGGGTTCTGAGGGTTTCGTGGGTGGCTCATGCTTCTTCTGCAGATCTTATCTTCTCCCTTGTTGCTCCAATTAAGGTGGAGACCCTTCCTATTCAGGTGGAGTTCGGGTTTGTTGGGGAGTCTTTGTGGTAGTGGATTGTATACTCTTACTAATTGCTCCTATAGAGGTGGAGAGGAAAATTAGTTATTGGAGAGGAAAAGTTATGGATCTGAATTTTGGTTTCCTAAGAAACAGGTTTGTTGCTGGTTGATTGTTTTAAAGAGTGTGGATGGTCTCAAACTTTCTAAAAATGCTAATCTTCTAGTGGTTTGGATTTGGGTTTTCTTGCCCACCCTTGAAGAGGCTGCTATTACCATTGAAGTTGGTTGTGATTGGAGGGAGTTTGTCTCTTAGATTGGTGACTATGGGGATTTGTTAGCTAATTCCAATTATTGGTATGGTTCCTATTCTATTTCTTGATGGTTGCCCTGCTCTTTTTTTCGTTTTGCTTTTATATACTGGACTGCTATTTCCAAATAGCTCTATTATGATTTCAGACAAGCTGGTATATGGTGGACCTAATAAATGGTCTTCGTGATTTTACGAACTCTAGGAGTAATCTCTTGTTTTTTATTATTTTTAGTGGTTCTATGGTTATAGATCTGGTATTTGGCCTGCATGCCACCCTAGACATGTTTTTTAATGTTGGTTGGTGGTGTTGTTTTATCCACCCTGTTTTCTTTTTTAAGTTTTTGTTGTAACCATGGAATCAGGGCCCTTCCCCTGCTTATCTAATAAAAAACAATCATTTTCATCTCAATGAAATTTAATTTTATTATGAAAATCAACTAAAACAATATCAAACTGGCATTGGACTGATTCATCGTCTTATTATAATTATTCATAATTCATTTTTTTAGCATCATAATCAAAATGTAAAGAAATGGGTTGTGACAATGAGCATGATAGGATTGAGAAGTTTGAAAAATACAATGACAAGGTTGGTGACAAATGTAAGGCATCATAGGGTGGATAATTCTAAAATGTTGATAAAAAGGGAAGAGCATAGCTAGAAGAAAAGGCATACTTAGGAAGGGAAAACATAGAGAAGATGGAAATAGGGAAGACACAAGTACAAACATAACATGTATGAACTTAGATTGATTGGAAATGAGACATGATAGTCATTTGGATAGTTAATTCTTTTTTTGTAGCAATCACGATACAAGTCATGGAGGAGTTATCACCTTTTTCTCTACTAGCTGGTAGCTACATTTAGTACATCATCGATGTGAACCTACTAATAGAGTGTTATATAATATTCTCAATATTAAAAATCATTCCTTTGGTATTACTTATATTTATGACCCCAATGATGTTGTTGAAATATCTTTTGTTTGGTGTTGGATATTTAATTTAATGTTTGTCATCACTTGGGGTTTGTGCAGTGACTTTAGTATAGTGAAGATGGCATGTGATCAAGATGCTACTCTCCACATGGAATGGATAAATCACAAAGATAATTTTGGTATCTCATAAGTAATAAATTAGGTCTTTATGATCCCAACCTGGGATTCTACAACAGACACTAAGATTGGTCCACATTGAGTAATTTTTGGGTATGGTCTAACAAAGTCTACAAATAGCTAGATCATGCTAAGATTTTAGCACAATATTTCTTGATTTTTTCTAGCTATTTTCCCCTTCCAATGGGTCCCTTTTTGAATTTTTTCCCTTCTAACCATTCTCCTATTTAATTATACACTAAATGGAAAATTGCTAAAAACAAGGTTAGTAAGACCTAGTTTTTCCTCAAAACCTCTTTTCTAACTCATTGGCCCATGTTCGCCCACATTCGATGTTTCTAGAGACTTGAGTCTTGGTCTACTTAGAAAATAGGTTGGATTGAATGGTGGTAGGGATATCAAGTGTAGCTCTCATTTCCTTTAAAATTATGTTTCTAGTTCTCACAATTTTGTCATATCTCGTATGAGGCCACCACCTTGAAGCTCTACCAAGCCAAAACTATGCTAGAAGCTCATCTCTTTGCAACTACCTTTCAAATGTAAGTGGTCAACCTTCATCAATAAAATAAAATTGTAGATAATCATATAGATATAGTTTCTCAAATTAAAGTTCATTTGCATTGGCTCAAAGTGGGAGATTGTGTTTCTAAATAGATTTTTCAAGCCCTTTGTGCTCTTCATACTTCCAATCTATTAAGAAAATAAAAGATGACCACTATCTCTTGATTGAACTTATTGATGTCCTTCAGGATTTTTCTTTGTCATTATTAGTAAGTATTCAAAGCTCAAGAGAATTCTACAAAATGTGACCATGCCTTGCAATAGTGCCTCATGGTTGTCCATTATAGGATTTATGATTCTTAGCAAAAAATTTGTGGTCAATTTCTTACTCTTGTTGATCTTTGAGAAGCAATTTTTTCAATGGACAAGATAAAGCTTCCATATTTGATGGGTTTCTTTATGAGTGGTATAAGACTCTCTAGGATTTGGTTGGAGAGGATCTTCATAAACTTACTATTGAATCCTTTCATTCTATTTCCTTTGGAAAATTTAATTTCATACCTAAATTTAGAGATCAAATCTCAAGGATGCCAAAGGAAATATTATTGGGGAAACACAAGTTTGAAACTTTGACACTAAAAAAATTCGAAGACATTGGGTTGGTAATAGAAAAATCAAAGAGCCTCTACCTGTGCACAAATTTCGTAAAACTAAACCATAATATTCTCACAAAAATATCAAAGTGCAATTATAATATTAATGTTTTAGAATTTTACAATGCATTATGCAAATGACTATAACACATTTCATTCCTATAACTTCCCCCAAGCTTCCTAAACTACTTTATGGAAATTAACTCTCAAATTAATTATTAATTGAATATAAAAATAAGTTATTTATTAAAATATGGAAACACTAATTTTTTCAACACCCCCTAAGGTTTACATTATAAAAAATAAAGAATAAAATTATTCCAACATGGGCTAGATGTAGTAGCCCAAATGAAAAAATTGCATAAGAATCATCCACTAAGTCTCCATAGAACACCCCAAATTGCTCATGTCCAAGAAAATGTATATATTGATTATCCAACAATACATGTGAGTCAAGAAAAAATCCATTATCCATAAGAAAAACCACCAACTAAATGTGAATCGAGACTCACTCAATTATCTATAGTAACATAACCTACAAAACTCTAGATTGAGACAAACTCAATTATCCATTAGTACCTCTCTCCAAATTCGTGGATAGAGACAAACTCAAATATCTTCAAAGAAGAAAAAAACTTGCATGCCCCACCTTGCTCCATAAAGAAACTCAAGATAAAATTGGTGTTACTTTTCATGCAGTGTATCATCGTTGAGTGAGAAGCTAACTCAAGATGATAATAGAGCTCATACCTGTGATGCCTCCAACATCCAATAAGACCTTTATTTTTTTTAAATATATTCTTTCTCATTATCATTATAATAATAATATTGATCATGTACTACAAAACCACACCTTTCTATCTTATTTTAAATAGAAATTGACACATTATTAGTCTTTAACTTACCATCAATAAGATCCCTAGCATGTTGAATACAACTCACTAGAATATGTCCTCATTGATTACATTTGGAACACTTAACATTTTTGTTCTTCCTTATCGAATTGTTAGCCTTCTTTAAAAACAAAAAAGTTTTGTTAGTAATCGTATGATTTTTAGCAACTATATTCTCTTCATCAATCAAGGAAAAAATCACATTTTATAAGGTTGGATTTATTTTTTAAGTAAATACAATATTGTCAAAGCTTGGAGGCATAGTACTTATTAAAATAACTTTTGCATCTTCATCATCAATTGTAGAATTTATGCTAGAAAGTTGATTAAGAAGAGAACATAACATACTAATATGTTGAGCAATACATTCATCCTCTTTCATCTTCAAGCAAAGATCTTTTGTTTAATTGACATCTTAGCACTTGAAGCTTGTGATCCAAATAAATAATTAACACCATCCCTAATTTTTTTGAAGTTTTTGTAAGATCAATATGATGCAAATATGCATTAGACAGCCCGAGGTCAATCAATGTCATTGCTTTGTGGTCTTTTATTACCCATTTTATAACTTCATCTGCATCTTGTAATTTTTTTGTGACTCCAATAACAATATATCAAATATCTTTTTCAATTAAAATTAGTTGCACCTTATTTTTCCATGTATAAAATTCATGCCACTCAAACTTGGCAAGAGCATAGGATTTCTCCATATATATAAACAAAATTCCAAGATGCACTTTTCCTTAAATACTCAAATTTAATTTCTAAATATTAATAATCAACTTTCTAAATAGCAAAGGAAACTGTATATTAATGATAGCCAAAAATAAATAAATTTAAATAGAATGAAGTGCATTTGATATTTTTCATATCATGCTTGGAGAGACTAAGCACATTTTATCAAACATATAGCATACCTTTACCATTATGATACATTCCTTTTAGGAGCTTTTCCAAAAAGATAGTATTGACATGCATTCTTTGTGTCAATAATTGAAAGGACTTTTCCCCATTTCTCATGAAACCCAAATCTTTCTTTTCCAAAAATTTCTATCAAATGCCTTTATACACAATTTGGAACATCCTCGTCTTGGGTTTTCATTTCCTTAAAAAATTAATTGAATATTTTCTTCTAAAAAGCTCATAGCTTCATTGTAGAAGTGGTCAAAAATATTTTGTAGAGAAGCTAGGAAAGAACCGTAGGGTACAACTCTTAGGGAAAACATAAAGGTGAAAACTCATACAAAGATTTCTTAGATTGGTTATAAACTGGGGGGAATTTTGACAATAAAAGAGTGAGTCCCAACAACCACTTATCTTTGTGTGCTTGTTGTAGAGGATTTTGGATATCTTCTAACCAATTTTGTTTCTCAAAATTTGGTCAAAGGAACTTCTTTGCCTAATTTCTCAACTCAAAGTGAATGGGAGTTTTCCTAATGATTATTTTATTTATATTCTAGAGGATGAAGTTAAATCAAATAGGTCCTACACTATTTGGTTATATTTTATAAAGTGTCGAGCTCCAAAATTCAATGATAGAAAAATTAATATTATAGGTAATTATTTTCCCCTAAACCTTCCTAGCATGACATTTTTGGATGGTGCTAGATTGATTATTGGAAAAAATTTAGATTCTTGGGCAGTCCTTTTTCATTCCAAGCATATCATCCTCCTTATGGTAGGTTGTTATCTCAAGAATTATTATTTTTGGATTACTAGATTATCAAGCCTCTTTCTTTAAGGAAAGTCTAGGTTTGTTCAAATATTTTGATGGCTACTCACATCTAATACTCCTCTTCTTAGGTTTCTTCTAAAGCTTCGTATCAAAAGTATAAAAATATTCCCAAAGACTTTCTTTGGAATTCCTATGAAAATTATAGAGGTTTCTAGGTTGCTTGAGAGTTTTGTTGTCTCCCTCACAAATTTATAGTGTTGGGATTGAATTTTGTTCAACCAATAAGATTATCTTTATGTGCCAATTGGATTGTTCCAACTCTTGAAGGCAACAAGACCTATAAAATCTTGATGCATCATTACATCTCTTCGACTGTTCCTTGTTGGAGGCAAGATTGGAAAGGGATTGATCTTTATATCCTTCTTTTCATGAAGGAGATCATCCATATTGATGGTACTTATGTGATGAAAATCATTTAGAGAGCATAGGAATCCATTGAACCTTATTTGGTATGAAATGGCAACAACTTTCACATTGGAATTTTAATTAATTAACACTCTCTATGGTGGTCTCTTTTTATATCTTGTCAACTTTTGCCTCTAGTTCGGACTCTATAGTTTCATGCTTTAATATTTTTTGAAAAGGGAATCAAGTCCATTCTAGATATATTTTTAGAATGACCAAAAAAATTCTTACTTTGCATGAAGCCAGAGATAAGTTTCATCTAGCCATATAGGACCTCAAAACCTTCTAGTTTGTTATTGACTCTATGCTTCCAAACATTACTCATAAGATTGGGGTTCATTTTTTCAAGCATGAGTGGAAAGATTGAAAATGGTTTCCACACACACCATTCGATAAGTACAAGCTTCACAATGTCTACTCCTAGCTCTTTCCACATCTACTCATGGTTCCTTTTCTAAACCAAAGATGGATGTTCCAATCCTCTTTGGGTGCCTAACAACATAAGTTTCAAATGATTTGGTCAACTATTCTAGTGCCAAAGATTTCTTATTTTTCCTAGTGTATTCTTTTCAAAGGCCTTATAATTGGTTCTAAATTAAATCATATTAGGATTAGGAATCCTCAATACCATTTTGTGGTCATCGAGTATCTCTCAAGCACCTTTTTTAGTTTTGTTCTAGAGCTTAGGCTATGTGGGCTTGGATTCATGATTTTTGCATACCCTTTTAACCTCAATATTTATCATGACATATGATTTTACTAGGGGATTTGCTTTGATTCCCATTAAATACACTTAGATTTGATAGGATTTCAGGGTGAAAATTCCCTTTAGTATATGGAATATTCTAACCTAGCCATTTTTTTCAAGAAATTCATTTGGTTATAATTATTGATTTTACACTTTAAGGAAAGATTAATTCTAATATGCTTATGCAAATCTAGGTGCAATCCAACATGGTTGCACTAGATGTGGCATATGTTTTTTATTTTTTATCACTTGGGCGATGCCCCATGTATTTTTGTTAGAGTCCTAAATCATATCTCTAGCCATGGCTGCTCTTTGCCTCATAAATATCAT
Source organism: Sequoia sempervirens (assembly GCA_007258455.2). Taxonomy (NCBI): domain Eukaryota; kingdom Viridiplantae; phylum Streptophyta; class Pinopsida; order Cupressales; family Cupressaceae; genus Sequoia; species Sequoia sempervirens. Next base: position 95,954 of record VDFB02256363.1, on the reverse strand, counting down.
CAAGGATAGAATCAATTTGACTGTGGAGAACAGGATGCTCATTTCCATGCTCCATAGCCCCTTTTGAGAAGAGCAAGGATTTAATTTTTACTTTATTTTCTAATTTTTTGTTAATTAAAATTTCTAATTTTACACTAAGAAAATGATTGTTTCTAATGTTCTTATGTAGATCTAGGTGCAATCCAAATAGGTTGCACTAGAGGTGATGCATGTTCAAGTGATTTTGGATCACTTAAGCAATGTCATATGCATTATTTCCAAAGTCCCTCTAACTCATACCTGTAGACAAGACCACTCTCTACCTTGTGGGTTTCATTGATGACATAATCATTCTTCTTATGGAGAACACAATGCTCATTCTCAATGAAGGTGGTCTCATCATGCCCACCACCATTGACAAATTCCCTCATCTCGCTCTTGCTATATTTTAGTCTCATGACACTCAATTTATTGATAAAGAAAAAGAAGATGATGATAGTGATGATGGTTGGGAGACCCCCACTAACACTTTGGATGCCACAAATGTATGAGGTAAAATAGATGATCAATAATTTCCTACTCAAACTAATACTCTTGATCTTATCACTTAGTAGCATATTTGTTTTTGTTTTGTTTCAATTTTTTCCTCATATGGATTCTAGGGATGTGACTTTTTTCTTCCCAACATTTTTTTTGAGTATATGTGATATTTTATATAATTAGTAATAAAGACACTTATTCATAATTTGTTTTGTAATTATGTGCAATATTTTAATTTTCCTAGATTAATATAATATAATTACAGTATTTGGCTATGCAATATACATACATATTATTGGCCTTGTGGGCCAACCCATATATTAACCTACAAAAATAAAGGAATTGGCTACTCCATTAATAGATGGCCTAAGACAAAATGCTTGATGACCTATAACAAAACCTTAAAGGCATATTCTATTTGTACATTCATTAGTTTATGATTTTTTTCCATTATGTTATCTATATACAGAGAACTAATTCTTATATAGTATCTACATTTTGTAATTACCCATTCATTATAAAATTTACGAAAAATATTAACCATTTTTATAAATTTATTCCCACCACTATTGACACTAGTAGAAGGTAAGACAAACCATAGTGAATTTCAAGAAATAAATACCTCATTTTTCTTGGTTTTTGTGAGTATCATCATCAAAGAAAATAGTGGAAATGATGAAAGGAACCTAGGGAAAAGCTACAATAAGATCTAACTTAGGCCACATCTTAATGCCAACATGAAAAATACACTAAGGGATAACCAATTCTAACACTGGCTTGATGCATTGACAATAGTGGGGGTTTATTAAGGCCATGAAAAGAAACCTTGCCATAACAATTGATTCCCTAGCTTCTAGAAAGACACCCACAAACATCGAAGTGACATCAATATTTACATAATAGATGTAGTTAGTTGAGAGGAACAAGTCACCTAACACCATTCAAATTTCATGCACTATAGTCACCATTCATACTTTAAATATTTTATTTAACCTTAGTAGGTATGAAATATCACCAATGAAAGATATTTGGTGCTGCTTGGTGTGTAGTCTCACATTAGTGTCCATTAAGCATCCACTTGTTAGCATTCTATAGAGAGTGAAGGAGGGTTCCTTAAAAACCTTTGGTACATCACAAACCATGATTTTAAAGCATCCTCCTAACATCTGTGAGAGGAGAAAGTGCTATTTTGTATACACTTTAACTATTTTACATCATTGAGGACATAAGCTTGCATTTTAGGAAGAATGGATCATTAATAAATAGTGAGGGGAGATTGCATTTCCGACAACGTATTTCATTCCCAAAAATTAGCCTTGTGTCATAATCAATGTTATGGTTAGCCAACACATCAACATGAGTGTTCCCCTATCTATACACATGTTTAATTGTGTAGGCCTCAAGGTTGTTGAGTAAGGGCCAATTTTGGCTTAAAATTCTATTAATTTTTCAATTATGAGTCTCATTTTTCCTTATTCCACTTATAATGATATGGGGACATCCTTCAATCTATTATTTTTTATACCTATTTGATAAATATTTTGTAGGCCAATTAGGAGTATCAAGGCCTCTACTTTACTATTCATTCCTTTCCTCAAACCCTTTCAAGTGACACCAACTATATTTCATTCATGATATTTCAAAGTAATGTTGGTATGTGTAGCCAAATCATGCTCCAGGTTACAATTTTGGCTACTTTTCTAGGTGTGGTTTCCCCCCAAAATAATTAACAAAGTAAAAGGCGGTTGAAGCCCCTCTTGTAGGGTCCGAGGGGACTACCCCCTAGTGAGGGCTTGGGGGTGGAGCCCATGGTGGGGTTATGGGGGCAATGCCCCTAGTGACCTAGTTTCTAGGGGTAGCGCCCCTAAAGAAAAAAATAGTATTTTTAATAAAGAAATTTTGTATAATTTTGATTGAAAAACAAATTTGTAACTACCTGAAACTAGAAGTTTTCTCTTTTATGAATTTAGAATTCCAAGAGGCATGGGCATGTGAAGGAAAAAGAACACACATCAAACAATGTAAGGAGAATTGGACAATTGCATGCACAAATTTCTAGAGGTCACGATTTTTCTCTAGGAACACACAACATGTGGAAAATTCCAGGGTAGTGAGAAGGTTTAGTGCAGAGCACAAAGTGTTTGGAGCACACAAAAAAAATTTGTTGGTGAATGTAATTATATTATTTTTTGGATATTACATAGAAGAATAATTGTTTTCTAGATGTAGCCCAAAGGGTGAACCACGTTAAAACAAATTGTATTGTGCCTCTGTGTAATTTTGTTCTCTTTGTCAATCATTTATGTGGTCCACAATCTGTAATTGTTTAAATTCATTTATTTATTTCTCTAATCCTACCTAAGATCCAAACAAGTAAAACCAACCCCAAAGATATTATGGTTTCCCCTAGATGCCCCATTGAAGTTTAGCTTGCACCAACCCTCTAAAGAGGCCATCTATCTGATGTCTTGGATTTTGTGAAGAGCTAACCTACTTAGCCCCATTAACAAGGTACTATAATAATTATTTTATTTTCTACATAAATAAATAGAATCATATATACCAAAGTCTCTAAAACTGGTCAATGCAATCCATAAAAAATAATACATTGTAAAAATTCCCCCTCGATTCTAATTTTTTATTTATTTTTAATTCAATTCACAATGATTGCCAATTTAATTAACCAAGCATTTTCCATCTATCTTAGAAGTGTTAACTTCATAGCTCACCCATTCACCATGATGGCATCAAATCAATGCCACCACTTATGTTCTTACACACGAAAGTGGTAAGCTCCCAAGATCAGGGTCATCCTAGACCCAAACCTAAATTCAAGAGCTTATTTGTGATGACCATGCCTATGTATCTCCTTTCAAAAATCAAAGGATTCAAAGTTCACACACCAATGTTAGAGGGACTACATTCTCTCCTCTTGTATGTGATCTATGATCTCACTTTTAAATCACGACTATTCCTTAAGTGTAAGCTATTAACTTAGACAATTATAATAGAATGATAACAATTTTCCATCAAGTGTTGGTTTCATACCAAGCATTAGTGTACAGACACACAAATCCACCTAGGGGCCATATCATTTCATAATCCCATGTTCACACAGTAACTATCTCAAGCATACATCATATATAAACAAGGTGACTAAATGATACACATCATAGGTACAATAGTAACTAGCTCATATGCACATCACAAGTAAAACATGACTAGTTCATACACACATCACAAGTACAACAATGACTAGTTCATACATCACAATTTTAACAACAAATAGCTCCAACATACATCACATATATCTAGTGAGAATGATTCATACAATACATTACATGTTTACATAAAAATAAACTGGTAAAGTGGAAATAGATGCAACCTACTACATGCATCATTCCACTACCTAATTCACTATCAAATAAGCCTAAGAAGATCTCACATAGGAATGGAATGTTGATGCATCCCATACACTATGATTCTCATCATTTTCCCTAGTCTTTTTCACCTATCATGATGATAGAAAACACCTCATACTACTTGTGACACCATTAGACTACTAGGAAGAGGATTTGGTGTATCTCATACTAGATCAAGGGTCCACCCTCCATCCAAGGGTCATATAGGCACAAGTAATATTTTCACAGGTAGTGAAACTACCTACCCTGGTGGATTCCAACTTCAATTACTTTTAGGCCATTAACAACAAGCCTATCCGCCCATGAAGGAGTAGCTTTTGACATATACTACCTAGTGACCTAAGTGATATTGTCATCTAACCCCTTCATAGTATGAGTAGCATTTGGCATCAATCACCCTTGTGCTATAGGTCATTTTCTTCTAATCCTCCTAATACAATGGTTAGCTCCGTTTATAGCTACCTGCACGATAACCTGTAACTCCTTGCACAATTTCTTCAGTATCATAAGCAGGGTAGCCTTTGGTAATCCTTCACCTCATTGAACTAGTGAGTGTCAGCTAATCCCTAACAATAGCCTAGGCATCGATTATTGCCACGATCCAATGATTTCTTATCACTTATCAAATGTCTCAAAGGTTCACACTTGTGGGGGTCTTACATAATAGGGTTCATAAGTTCTAGTCAAATAGACTTAGATAAGTATATCACAATCAAGTGATTCATGAGCCTATACATAGGGTCCAATAGGTCTAGAGTTGAATTTCATAAACACATAAGAATCACAATGAAACCACACAAGATGGCCTCTACTTAATATGTACACATAAACAAATAACAACTATTCAATTCCACTCATTTCATTTAAATAGATAACCAAAACACGTTCAAAAACATTATCTATATTAAAAGATGCAAAGGAAAAACATTCAACCTTATTCAATAATACTTATAATTTTTTCTTACCAATGACATAGACAACCATAATGAATGTCATCCCAAGCTCAACTCAAAATCGGGGACATAGCCATATCAAGTGAACCATTTGTAGCCCATAAAAATACTTATTATTCACCTTATTAGACCATATTAATCAAACTTTAGATCATTATTAGATATGATTTATCAAGATTTATTAAGTCATTTATAACCATCTAATGCCAATTTCAACCTCAAACTAAAGTCTATTGAAGAGAGAATGTCAAACAAGTTTAGGAACAACCTCAACCTTGGAGTTATCCCCTAAAACCTCCCACTATAGACTTGAGGTCATAGAGGTATCCTTTGCCCAAGGACTACCTACATACCCACTTCCAAATAGGATGAAAGTCACATGCAATTCTCCTTACAAGGTTTCTCCCAAGAAACATAGACTTGGAATTCCTACACAAAAATCCCCACTTCTAATTCATAAATAAGGGTAATATGATTTTCCATCCAAGGGAGTTAATTAAACCTTTGTAGACTAATATTAAGTATTCCTTGCAAACTCATCATGAATCTATACATGTTAAGGTTCTCTCATGTAGGAGATAATGATTAGTTGTGTTTCATCAAATTCTATTATTTGAGGTATGTCTCTCTAAGCATAATGATCCAACCATACCTAAGTACACAGTTGCTAGACAAATCAAATTCAATCTAAGGATAGGACATTGATAAAGAGTTTAGATTCCTACCAAGTAGTAGTCAAAATATCATTGTATGCATCAATTATGCCAAAAGCCTTGACATGAGTCCAAGTGGGCTCCCACTACATTATGATTCTATAAGATCAAGTATCATAGTCATGGAGCACTATGTCTTGGATGGAATTTGATGTGCATTGACAAGGCCACACAAAATCCTTTTGAACCTCAAAATACATGTACCGATAATTACAAACTTGCTTTAGTGATGATCAATGGTGGAGTCATACTTAAGACAACTAATGACCCTATAGCCTATAGATAATCATATGACAATGTCCCCTCAATAAATAATTAGTAGTAACATTGTTAACCTTTTGATTTCATTTATCTTGATAATAACACCACATATACATATATCACATGCTAGTTAGATCTTGAAGACATCACCTTGTGATTAAGTGTGTGATAGATATTGTTGATTATAACCATGACGAAATCACGATGTCTCATTCTATTGTATAGTGAACTTCAAAATCTCACTAGAAGAAAGCTACATAGTCATATGGCATGGCTTGGTGTGTTCATTTCATGTAATTTATTTTAAGGAAAAGAATCGGATTATTTAACTACCTAAAATTAGTATCTTTAAGTGTTCCATTACTCTATTATCAAGAAGTTTACTTTATTTGCTTATCTAGACAATTCTTATAATCCCTTAAACATATCTCCAACAACATTTTGTAGTGTTGAACAAACATGAATCACTACCTCTTTAATTTTGACTACATTCATTAACATGAGAGATCCAAAGCATGTGCAAAAGCTAGACAATTTTTCAATCCTTACCATCTTGTGAATTTCAATACTTGTTCACAAAGAACTAAGAATGACAAATACACCTATGTTCATATCAGTTGCACATCATGATGCCATTATAAGAAAAAATACCTAAATAATATCTTCATTTGGATTCATGTGAAAAGTTTGAACAAAACATAAAAGATGAGACTTGACGCCAATTTACTGTGTTACATCAATCCCTAAATTGCGTAACTTATAAGCCTACATCAACTTTTTGCTATAGATTTAGCTCCCCTGTAAACAAGTGGAATGACATTTCAGTACATAAACTCTAAGATTGCTATGGATTTAGCTCCGCAGTAAACAAGTGGAACAGCTAGGGAGAACATTGGCAGTGGTTGTGGAATTACACCTGTCATTTGCATTTTTCTCCTTGAAAATTCATATAGCGTTTTCAACAGATCAATAAATACACTCGGATATACCAAAGTCTCTGAAAGCAGTCAATGCAATGCATATAAATTAATACATCAACATTTCTACCGATAAAGAAATAGTCATTGAGAAGGTCTAACCGATTATTGCCAATGAAAGTAGCCCGGTTGAGAAATACTTTACAAGCTTATGGTACAATCTTACCAAAACTCAACATCTCGTGTCAAAACAATTACATATTCTTGGATTCCAGTCTTGAAATTCTTATGTAGTAAGAGGTGAAGGTAAGTTTTATGCGATCCAATATTTCAATAAGCAGATGTTTGCACGCTAATTGTTTGATAAGCTCGCTGATTTTATTATTTTTCCATTGTCTCTGTGCTGATCAGGTGGAAGGTTAAAAGAGGCATTTAAAATTTCTCCATGTTGAAATCAATTGTATTACAAAAGAATTACCCGTTTTCTTTTTTCTCCAGATAATGCATTCTGCTGATAACTTCATTCAATTCTCTGAAAATCAAAGATTTTCTCTAGGTTATGGTTGTTTAATGTTCTTTTTATGCATCTAAGATGGAACCTGAAGTGCAGCAGCCTTTGTTAGCTAGCCAAGCTACTTACAACTATAATGCATTGCAAAGAATTCCCCCCTCCCCCGTCTTTCCCTATCTATAGGCATTTGCACAAACACATTAAAAACATTCTTATAATGAGCTTTGATGAAGTAGATGAGGAAGAGAAATATATAGCTTCTTTATAGGAAGAGAAAAATATTCGGCCATCATGGTGTCGAAAGAGTCTGGATGTAGTGGAGTGGGTAGTTTGGAAAAAGTGCTTGAGAATCCATGATCTGCTGAGACATTTCAAAGACAGCCTTCAGTTACCACAGCAAAGTAGCCACATTCAGAACCAGGGGAAGGTAAGTTTATGTGATCCAATATTTCAATAAGCAGATGTTTGCACGCTAATTGTTTGATAAGCTCGCTGATTTTATTATTTTTCCATTTTCTCCGTGCTGATCAGGTGGAAGGTTAAAAGAGGCATTTAAAATTTCTCCATGTTGAAATCAATTGTATTACAGAAGAATTACCCGTTTTCTTTTTTCTCCAGATAATGCATTCTGCTGCTAACTTCATTCAATTCTCTGAAAATCAAAGATTTTCTCTAGGTTATGGTTGTTTAATGTTCTTTTTATGCGTCTAAGATGGAACCTGAAGTGCAGCAGCCTTTGTTAGCTGTGGCACTAATGGTCATCTTGTAGATGACAGTAACAGATTGGAATTGATTTTATGTAATACCAATAAGTCATGGGCAAAGAAGATGGGAGATGCAGTGTTATTAGAATTCAAGAAGCTATGGCAACTTTTTGTACCCACAGCAATAGTTTATACAATAAATTATATCATGAGCATGTCCACACAGATGTTGTAATAGTTTATACAATAAACTATATCATGAGCATGTCCACACAGATGTTTTGTGGAAATTTGGGCAACCTGCAACTTGCTACATCCTCATACAGGGATCCAAGTTTTTGCTTATGGTCTCATGGTATGTTTCCTATATATACTGCTACTGCTTATTTTTATAACAATACATATCAGGGAAGAATTCTTATTGATTTATCTACCCTATGATGATTTCTAGATATCATCCCATCTTGTCTATGTTGTATGCACATGACAACTTAAAAAAATCATGTAAGATATGATGATATGTTAGTTTCTTTATATCATTTTATGATTTTCTTGTGCTCACCCTTGTACCTGCAATAACACTAACACTAGCCCTATAGATGAAAGGCATTCATTCTTCAATATATAAGGTATGATGGTTTATTTTGTTGCTGGAATTTATATTCCCATTTCTCTACATTAGGATTATGTTTTTTTCTTTAGAATATATGTAGTGTTATAGTTGTTTAGATCAACACAGTTTATGTGGTGTTATGGTCATACATGTCATTTATTTATAATCACTAATTCAATAAAACATGTAAATAATAGAAAGGTTTGAGATTTTCACAGGTATATTGATAAAAATATAAAGATAAAGAATTATTATATTTGTGGGTGATTTTATTGATTAGGCTGTATAACTTTTCAATTTAGGTTAATTGTGTGTGAATTAGTTGAGTGCTAGCTAGTATTAATCTTGAATTGTACAATGTTTTGTAGTAATTATTACTTACGATTTTTAATCTATTTATATGACTCCCGCCTCTAATTTGGTTTAAATATAAACTAATAGTGATATATTTAGCCGATAGTTAGCCGATAGGCTATATATTGTTTGAAGTTTCGGCGGATACCTGTCTCACGCCGGAAACGACCAGACGTGAAACAAGTCCCCCATGGTTGTTTACTGTTCCTCCGTCTTGCATTTACTTTTCAAATGAATCAAATCGGATTTTCCAACTCGCATTTAATATGCTGAATCAAATCATATGCTGAATCAAATCAGATTTTTGCATTTAATATGCAACTCTCTGATTCGAATCACATTTCTGTGAACCCTAAAACCCTGATTTTTACATTTTATAGATAGATTGAAGCAACAGCTGTTTTGTGGTCAAGCTTGGTAGGGCCATTTTTTCTCATTGGCATCGTTGAGAAACAACACACTTTGTGCAAAATCTTGAGGTAAGTCACTTGCCATGGTCTCGGTGAGTTTTAATTTTGGAATTTGTATGCTGCTGATGGTTTATTTGTTGTCTTTTCTCATGAAGCATTCACACAAATGCATATTGTTTTGTAGGAAACAGTGAGTTGAGTGGCGGCTATGGCTGGGCATGAAGAGTTCAAAAACTGCAACAGAGGCATTAAGTGTGTTCTTTTACCCTATGTTTCCTTCCCCTTCTATGCTAGCGTATTCTTTTTCAACCGTATTTCTCTCTGTTTGCTTGGCTTGACAGGTTAATGGCGGCGCTAGGGTTCATGGGTATTTTGTTTTGTTAAAACTTTTATGGCTTCAAGACCACACGATCAACCATCTTATTTGTCAATGATTTTACACAACCAAAGCTTGAAAAAGCCTAAGAATGACAAAGGAAGTAATTGGAATACCAAACACAACCTAAAGAAAAATGAAGCGAATGTGAAAAGGCACAACAGAAGATGGGGATAGGAAAGGGCACGATGAGGAAGGATGGCACCATGATTAGTAAATAAAAACAAGTTCAATTTTGAAAGAAAATGGCATAGGGAGTGTTAAGAACAAATAGTGAAGTAAAAGAGACAAGGAAACAAATGGTAAAACATGTACATGCTCAGAATATGAAGGGATACATATTATGGACAGGTAGTGCTAAAGGAAAGACATCAATTAAAAAATATACCATGACAGTTAGCTACAAGAGAGGAAAAGATTGGCAAGCACAATTCAGAAAGTGGGGAGAGGCTATGGGTGAATAGAGTGAGCAGCAGGAAACAACATATATAAAAAAATGAAAACAAATAAATTGAGTGCAAATTGAATGACTAAGCACACTCCTGTAGAATCAACATAGAGAAAAGAGAAATGGTTAAAGTGTGAACAACCAGGGGAGGGCATGCTTTTTTCCATGTAAGAAAGCATAAGAAGTGAAGAGGAACATCTCAACGAAAGGGCATGGATGGAGTTGCAACGTGAAATTGAAGAAGATTGGTTTTTGGGTAGCCAGTCATTAAGGAGAAGATTGGTACAGCAATTCACCATGCCCCCCCACACTCCCCTCCTCCCCCTTGTGGATTTCTTTAAGTAATATGCATAGTCCATTTACACAGTATTCTTGTTCCAAACAGATTTTCCAGATTCTTAACATTCTTCAGCTATAGTCTTTGATTGACTCAGCCATTCCCTGTTTTATGCTTGTGATTCGATCAATATTAGGCATCAGTATGCCGCTTTGTAAGTTCTTTTGTAAGGGCAGTTTTCCCCTTTCGTGACATTATTTTTTCTCATCTTGTAATTGTCAAAGCATTTGGTGGCATAATCTTGTTATGTTCTCAAAAAGTACACTAAGCAGGTCATGCCTATGCTAACTTTGTTCACTTTCTAGTGGTACACCAAGTTCAGACAATGTGTTGTTGGATCCTTATTTGCATCATCAAGCCTTGTTGGTTTGGAAATGATGGATTTGACTCCATTCTATTTTTTAAAATGTCTTGTAGTGAATTCCCTTGTCTTCTGCTTTTATGGACAATCTGTTGGTCCAAGCAATCTTTGCTTGTTCTTTCAGCAAGTTTAGACTATTAGATCTTGGCAATTGATGTCTCTTCTAATTGGATGTTTTTTCTTCCACAATCAAACATATATCTTTCTCTCTCTTTCTACTTGGTTCTCTGCCTCTTGCTTTGCAGTAAGAAGAACCCAAAGCAGTAAAAGAGCAGTTCTTTTTAGCTCTGTGATGATCTTGTCTAAAACAACAAGAACCCAAAGCAATAAAGGAAAACAGAAAGGCCATTGACAAATATGCATCAAATGGTGGAAAAAAAAGATTTTCTCAGCATATAATGGAAGGCTTTGAGGGCAGCCAGAGTGGCTTCAAGGATTGCCAACCACAAATCATGGATACTGGTTATCAGAAACAGATTATGGAGTGTTGGTGAACATATTTGTCACTGCAATTATATCTTCAAGAATGATCTTGTTTGTCCAGAGAGTAGTGAAAATTGTACCAACAGTTGGAGAGATCGCTATGAAATAGCGGCCTTCCTCTACGTTTGAGATGGGCAACTCCCTAGTACAATCAAATTTGAGGTTTTTTTGGTATTTTAACCAAAAATACTGAAAGGTATAAGGGAAAAAATAATGGGAACATGACTTACAGAAACCTTGGCTGTAAACACACAAATACTAACTAGGGTTTCACAAACTTATACAAACATAAAGAGAGTTCATCACAAAAACAAAATGAACAAAAAAATAATTTTTTAAAATCTCTTCAAGAAGACATTATCTTCTTTTTCCCTTGGTTAATCTTGGATGAGATTATGAGTTGACATTGGATAAGCTTGGACCACATTCTTAAGATTTTCATTTTAAACTGAATGTTACTCAAATGAAAATTGAGTCCCTATTGGATGTTGTCTATGCCATTCCAACAACAATACTCTACTTGTTGGAGGGGTTGCAGGAAATAATAGATTGTGATAAAATAATTAAACTTCAGTTCAAGAATGGATCTTTCATGGGCTCCCCTACATCCACACTTACCGTGTCCATGTGTATAAGAGAGCAAAAATGTTAAGCTTTTTGAGCTTTGTTCTTGACAAGTTTGGTGACCTAGGTAATCACAATTATGGCACTTCTATTGAAATACTAGAAGTTCACACTATGTATATTACTTGCTTATGCAATCAGAATTGTTTTGTCATAATTTTTACACCGGAAAAAACAACTACCAAACAATAGAAATATTCCTCACTCCGTGTTTGAAAACAAACTCTAACTACCAAACAGCTAAAAAATCTTCGTTGCCCCTTCCCAGAGAACAAACTTTAACTCAACTAATATTTTCTATCGGCGTAACCCTTGCACCCCTTTCTGGTGCAAGTGCTAGTTATTATACTGACTTATTCCATGAGTATCTTACCTTTTATTGGAAAAGACAACTCTTTATTTTTTACTCTTATTATAGGATGTCCTACTTCTTTATTAGAATGTTGCAGTAAAACTAATTAATCAGTTGAGTGCTAGCTAGTATTAATCTTGAATTGTACAATGTTTTGTAGTAGTTATTACTTACAATTTTTAATCTATTTAGATAATTCCCACCTCTAGTTCGGTTTAGATATAAATTAATAGTGATATATTTATCATACTGACTTATTCCATTAGTATCTTTTGGGTTTAGTGTTGTAGTTATCTTATTTATCTTATTTGTTGGAAGAGAATTATTTATTTGTGTTCTTATTATAGGCTCTACTACTTCTTTACTAAAATGTTTGCACTAAAATTGACTAATCAGTTGAGAACTAGCTAGTATTTGAAAGTGAAATCAATCAAGAAAAATATCTTTGAAACAAGACTTTTGAACCTTTAAGCTGGCTCCAGTTTTATTTTATTTCTAGAGAACCCAATAGTTTTGACTTTCTCAAATCAATCGAGACAAATTTGTTGAAAGAGAGTAGATGAAATATAAAAACTGACAAATATTTATGATATGATTGGAAAATCCTATGATGGTCCTTACTCTTTCGACAACCAACTCTTTCGATGATAAGTAGACTGTTCTTCCCATTAACACGAACTCCCATCATGTCCTCCAACTGCATGTCAAGCTCAATAATCTTCATACTGCTATCATCATTATCTGACAGTCTAAACTTTATGGGTACATTGCACATCCTTGTAAGGCAATATGTTTTGAGCAGGTAATATGGAGCCAAGCCACATTAAAATATATGCATCAGAATGCCTCTACCCAAGCAAATATCTACAACTAGAAAGATTAGTTGCTTGCCTCGTTTTCCTGTTTATTACAATCCAACTAGGCTTAAATTTTTCCATTAGTTGCCCCCAAAATTTATCTTCCCTCCTCACCTTGTCAACAGACAACTGTAGGAAACCCATCTGCAATAGTGGGATCCTCATTCTCAAAATCCCAAAAATCAATGAGATCAATTCTAAAGGGGCATTCGCAGAACCAATCCTCAAAATAACTTGCATTAGGAATGCCCCATAAAATTTTGGAATAGACTACCTTCTTCATGTACCACACATCCACATGGGAAACAAAGTCAGAGAGAACACAAGTATGAAGCTCGAAGCTCCCATTACAAATCTTTTTCATCTTACTAAAGTTTAAATCTTTCTCACCACTTTCATGGGCAATGGATGTCCATACCTTGTTCCAAAGCTCCCATTCGACACAGGTTGTGAGGATGCTGGCAAAGGTTGTAGAGTCTGGCTTTCCACCTGCCAAATGCATTTGCTTTAAATCCTTTTCAACAAATTCAATTTGTGAATATCGTGCAATCAGGGCATTCTATGAGAGCAAGTTTCTTTGAGGCATTATGTCAAACAATTAACATGCCTTTTCTATTCTTCCACATTTTGCATACATGTCTACTAGGGCAGTTGCAACTACAAAATCTGACAAAATTCCTGCACGGGTGTGCACAGCCTGTTCCAACGCTCCCATTTCTGCACAGGCAAGGAGGATGTTGGCAAAGGTTGAGGATTCTTGCTTTACACCTGCAAACTGCATTTGTTTGAAAGTTTCTAAAGCATTTTAAACAAACCCATTTTGTGCATATCCTGCAATCGTAGCATTCCACGGGACAACATTTTTTAGGCATTCGGTCAAATAGTTTTGGACTATGTTGTTTGGACACCTGTTTGTTATATAGTTCATGTGCCTTGTCAATACTGGTAACCATAATCTCATCTCCAACCCAAACACTAATTCTAACCCTAACCCTAACCTTAACTGTAACCCTATCACTAAACCTAATTACATCTCTAACCCTAAGCCTAACCCTAAATTTATTTCTAATCCTAAATCTAACCCTAACCCTATTTTATCTCTAACCTTAACCCCAACCCATATTCTATCTCTACCTCTAACCTTGACCCCAACCTTATCCTTAACTCACTCTTATTCTAACTTTAACCCTAGGCCTATTTCTATCTCTAACTCTAATCCTAACCCTAATAAATCCCCAACCATAACCCTAACATTAACCCTAACCCATATTCTATCTCTAACTCTAACCCTTACCCCAACCTTATCCTCAACTCAAAACCTTATTCTAACTTTAACTCTAGGCCTATTTCTATCTCTAACCCTAATCCTAACCCTAACATTATCCCCAACCCTAACCCTAATTTAACCCTAATTCTAACCATAACACCCTAACATTAACCAAAACCCTAACACTAACACTAATGCTAACCTTAACCATAACCTCGTCGTTAACATTAATTCTATCTCTAACCCTAACCCTAGCCCTATTTCCATCTCTAACCCTAACCCTAGCCCTATTTCCATCTCTAACCCTAATGCTATCACCAACCCTAACTCTAATTCTATCTCTAACTCTAATCCTAACCATCACTATAACTTAAACCCTAACCTTAACCATAAGCCTACTACTAACCCTAATTTTATCTCTAACACTAACCCTAACCCTAATTTTATCTCTAACACTAACCCTAACCCTAATTTTATCTCTAAACCTAACCTTAACCCTCACACTAAACTTATACCCAACCCTAACTCTAGTTCAATACTAACCCTAACCCATATTCTATCTCTAATCCTAAACCTAACCCTGACCTTATCCCCAACCCAAACTCTAATTTTAACCCTAACCCTAACCCTAGATCGCTAAACCTAAAACCTAACCCTAATATTAACCTAACCATATTATATCTCTAACCTTAAACCTAACCCTAATATTAACCCTAACCTTAACCTTATCCCCATCCCTAACTCTAATTCAAACTCTAACCCATATTCTATCTCTAACTCTAGCACTAATCCTAATCTTAATCCTAAGCCTTATTATATCTCTAACTCTTAACACTAATCCTAATCTTAGCCATAACCCTAACCTTATCCTCAACTCAAACTCTTATTCTAACTTTATCCCTAGGCCTATTTCTATCTCTAACACCAACCTTAACCCTAATCCTAACCCTAATTGCACCCAATGCATAATTGAAGCCTAAACCTAACTCTAATTTTAACCCTAACCCTACCCTTACCCTTAATTCTATCTGTAACCATAACCCTAACTCATTCATTTAATTTCTTACATGTCTCCTGAATGCTACTAGCAAATATATATATGTTACTAGCCGATAGGCTATATATGGTGTGAGGTTTCGGCCTGAAACCTATCTCACGCCTATAAACAACTCCCAGATAACTGTGAATAGTGTGTTGGCTTGTGGTTTTCGTTGATGAAATCATATCTCCTCGATGCCTGCATACCTTCAATCTCACCTACTCCTTGCCACTTGCGTACCACATTCATTTGTATGAGATATTTTCTATATATTGCAAAATTCACCGCCATTGAAATCAGACAACCAGCTGGAGACCAGTTTATCTAAAAGCATTTTCAGTAGATTCTCTTCGGAGGCGCAAGGATTCAGTTTTAAAGCGGTGTTTCCACTATTTCGTCTTGCCTAGGAGCCCCTGTTTGTAAATCTGAGGTCTTTGTGGTTGCCGCTACAGGGGATAGGGTTGATTACACGACTCTTGCAAACTTAGAAAATAAAGACCCTTGCTTAAACCCTAAGATCTATCTCTTTATTTTTTTCCTTCCTAAAGGCTAAGCGCGGCTACCAAGGATTTCCACGACTCAAGAAGGGGTGAAGGCGGTCTGCAAGGTTATAGACGGTGGCATGATCTTGTTTGTTTTTTTCATGTGATGCAAAGCCATATGGTGTGGGCGATGGGTTATAGGCACCTCAGCTACACCTTGCCTCAGCCAAAACTACAAGTATATAGTGTTTTTTTGTTTACTAGCATGACTACTGGGCATTGCGAGGATTTAATGTCAATGAAATCATGAAATTTATTCTATCGTTCTTCTAGGCAAGCATAGGTATATGTCTTTGTAGCTGGCAGCGAAATCAGGGATTTATTTCTTCTATGTAATTTCATACAACTGCACTCTGCCATATATTGTAAACATATATGTTTTATGTATATATATATATATATATTGTTTTTTAAAATCTTAAATCATTAATTGTGTTCTTAAGTATCTACAGAGTCTATGTATATTTCTTGTCATATTACTTTTTTCAAGGCTTATCCCTACAAAGAGGAGACATAGAGTAATCTTCCTATAGAAAAATGAATCCTAACTTTCTTTATCAATCCATCTTTGATATGTTAGGATATTGGGTCAGTTGGAGGAAAACAGGTCAGCTTGCATTTATAGCATCTGGGGGTGCATTTTTTTTTTTTTATGTTTAAGTTGTATATGTATGGGTACATGCATATGTGGCTTTTTCACTGGAGGGGTATACTAAACAAAACCATTTCTGTTTGATCCAAGTTACACATTTTGCTGCCTCTGGGTATGGATAGGTTTTGTATTGTAAGTAGGTTGTAGATGAGTTTTCTTTGTACCACTCAGCATGCCTTTGTGTTATCGTTGTGTCATCTACCTTTAAAAAATTTGAATCCTAACAAACTGAATTAATCCATTTATGATATGCTAGTGCACTAGGTCAATTGGAGGTAACTAGGTCAGTTTGTGTGTGCTTCAATTTTTGGAAACATCTGATGACCAAAGGCAACTTAACCAAGCATGCTTTTTAGGTGATTGATATACTGATACCATAATGCATTCTTGTTGACATTGAAACCACATTGGTTTGTCAATATATCCTTTCATTTACAATTAGGAAAAGACTGCTTCAACCTAGTGCAGGGATGGTATATTTTCTCTCAAACTTTAGCTTATTAGTTCCTTTTCTATTTTTTTCCCAAGAATGCTTCATTTCTTGAACTTGTGCCAGAACTTTAATATTGATTAAACTATAGCATATTAATAGTTGGAAAAACAGTAAGTTTACTGTAGACGATCCTTTGAAATTTGACAAGTTAAGTGAAAGAATATATGGAATGCATAAATGTCAAAAATATTTAAAATCTAACAAAAAACTTGATTTTTAATGATTTGCTTATGTATACTCATTGTCTTAAATGAGTTTTAGGATATCAACACAACAATGTTAAATGAAAAGCAATCAGATTGATTATGGGTATAAAGAACTTTTTTTAGTTGGGGATCCTCATCAAGCTATTTATGGATTTCAAGTAGCAACACCTCCAATTGATTTCCTCTTCCAACTTGACTACAATGAAAAATTAAACATGTTTGATGAAGGTAGTTTTCCTGGCTTGTTTATATGCAGTTTATATACAAATATACATTTATGGAGATAAATGTTGACTGGAAATGCATTTTTCCAAATTGTGATATTGGTTGTAATCTTCTGGTATCCAAAATCTGATAATAGACTAAAAATCTAATAGCTGACTGGTGTGAAACATTTAAAATCTGAACTTTGTTGTGTCATCGACAAAAATTCTAACCTCACAACTTGATCTAATAAATGTTGCAACAAGTTATGACTTATGATAACAGACAATAATAAGAGAAAAGAGAAGATGTTAAATCTTCTAGCTAATTTTAAGCTAAACAAGAATCTCAAAATATGTTTTTTCCCTTTCTATATGCAACATTAAAATTATGAAATTTCAACAAAAACATAAAAACCTCAAATGAAATTAAATACAAATCTATTGTATTTCACAAGAAAATCAACCACCCAAAGTCCTCTTTATTATATGGATTCCTCAAAACAACAATGAATTTGAGTTGATTCATGAAAAAGAGAACAATAAGTGACACAGTTAAATCCAATCTTCTTTGTTTGCTTCTTTACATCTCCATTTTCTTTTAGGATGCTTATAATAACTAGAAGTTGAGAGACTTTCTTACTGTCTTTAATTGATATAAAGAGTTTAGTGGAACTATTGTATTAGGAGCGCTAAAAACAACGGGTTCTTCTACCTGCAAGCAAAAAGGAAAAAAAGCGAATATTGTTTCTAATGTCTTATGTTCTTCTCTCCTATAGGTCAAGATTCATCATCGAGAGTCCCAAATGGTAGTGGCTAAGGAGAGGGAAACATGGT
>VDFB02256363.1:0-72500 GCA_007258455.2 Sequoia sempervirens | reverse complement strand
GTAATTGAATTTATACTTCCACATAATCCCATAGTGTTGTATTCTTCAAAGTTGTATCAAACGGCACATCCTACCCAATGTTATAAGACCGAAATACATAGAACAAGCCTTATTATCAATTGAAATAACCCATTGAAATAACTTCAACATTATCAGAAAAATGGGGAGGGAAGAAAACATAATAAGTTCAGTTTTGTGACAAGTTTTCCCTGGGAGTAAAAAAGAAGTGAAAGCAAGAGCTACTCGGAAACAAAACCATAGAGCAGGAAAAAAGTCAGAGGAGATAATATTTTTTTGCATTATCAGAAAAATGGGGAGGGAAGAAAACATAATAAGTTCAGTTTTGTGATGAGTTTTCCCTGGGAGTAAAAAAGAAGTGAAAGCAAGAGCTACTCGGAAACAAAACCATAGAGCAGGAAAAAAGTCAGAGGAGATGATAATTTTTTGCAAAGCAATCTATTCTGTAATCTTAATCAGTTGAAAAGGTACAAATAGCCAACATAAATGTTCACATGGAAATCTATTCTGCTTAAGACTTTCTCCCATATATGATATTGTTTTAACCACTATTATTCACACTCTAAAGTCTTAACCACTATTATTCACACTCTGCAGCCAAGCTTTTCATGTTTCGTGTACATTCAGCTATTCTGTTTCCTCTCAGTTTTATCTGCAATCGAGTAGGAGTAGCTATTCTATTCCCTAGGAGGTAGAATTCTCAATCCCAAGAAAAAGCTTGAAGATGGTGTCTATATTTGCAGAGGCTATTGTTGGAAAGGTTTGTGAGATGACCATTCAACATGTGGCTAATAAGGTAGGCATAGTGTGGAACTTCACAGAAGACTTTGAATGGTAAAAAAAAAAGAGCAAAATAAATTATTTTCTAAATAAAGCTGATGAGAAGAGCAATAGACAAAAGGATCCTGAAAAAATGGCTTCAGAGAGTTCATGACGTCGCCTGGGAGGTAGAAGACATACTTCAAATATGTGGTTTGGATTCTATGTATGCTACTAATACTCAGTTGTGCACTTTGAGTTGTAATCAATTGATTCTTCGTCATCAAATGTGCAGAAGAATCCAAAAGGTCAAAGCTGAAATGAGCTCCGTTATTGTAGTTTAAAACCAACTTCAAATATAGGTCATACTGTGGTGTCTACATAGAAGAAGTAGAATCATCAAGTAGATCCCAGAGACAACAGTTTAAGAGACTAAATCTCCTGCCCAGCAATTCGAATCCATTGGGAATACAATCCAAGATTGAAAGTATGGTGAATCGCTAGAAAACCCCGAATTTCCAATTATTACAGTGGTTGGAATGGGGGGTAATGGGGGCTCCCACAAATAAAAATTATATCATGTGACTGGTAAAACTATATAATTGAATTTTGATAGTGATATCATAATTTGGAAAATAACTCTGACTTATCAATTAATTGTTGATGTTTTTATATTGTTTTTAAAATAGAATATATATATTTTTATTAACAATTTTAGATTATATGAGTTGGTATGAGTTTTTCACAGTCCATTAGATTAGTGCAAGCTTCTGATTTAAACTGTGTATGTTTTTAGCTCGACTTAAACTACGTATGTTTTTTAACTCGACCTTTTGGATCACATAGGGTGATCCATCATCAGAAAGAGGAACAAAATGAGAAAATAGAACTTTCAATAAAAAAAACTAAAAACATCACAAAAGTCGTTCTACAATGAACTTAAGATTTTTACAGAAGAAGATCCATTTCATTATAGCTATAAGAAGTAAAATACACAGAAAAAATCAATATGAAAGTGAAACTTCAACCTACCTATCCTTCCAATGAATGTTGTGTCTATAATGGAAGCAACTGGATCCGGCCGTTAATGCCAATGTTACTGGAAATGCAATTTTTGCAATCTCCCGACCAAATTTATCTGGTTTCAGTGTACAAAACAGAGTATCAAATCTTAACAAGTTTTCTCAGGTTCTAAACATAGAAGAAAGCTGAAATTCAAGTTCATAAGATAAACAAGTAAATTCAATGGAGGAGAACAGTTACCTGCAATCGTTAAAGAAAATTTTAAATAGGTTCCAATGGCTCTGGTCTTTTGTTGGTGTTGGATTCACACCCTCCGAATTAGATTCAGAATCCATTTTGTTCCTGAGGATAATCTAGTGTGCATTTGAAAGAAGAAACAATCAAGAATGCATACAGATTATACTGGCCTCTACACCACCCAATATAAATGTATGGGTCTGATGAAATCCAAGCTCACTGATAAGTTGAGTCCCTGTTGACAGAAAAACAAAACTAAGCCCAGATTAGCATAGGCATTAAGACTAGTGCTTTTATCTTCAATTCCAGTATGGCTTTCAGTTTCTCAGTTCTAAAATTTTCTTAAGTTGCTCAGTGATTTAGCCTTCCAAGTGAGTAAAGATTAAAGTAAGGAAATTAAGGAGAGTGGAATAAGTGAAGAGGTAGCAGCACAGTCCATTCATAGCTTTATCCCAGGGAAGAGGTGTCTTATTGTTTTGGATGATGTCTGGAGGGCTACTAGAGAAGGTGATTTGTTAACTAAACTTGGTATCCCAACTGGAGGTAATAGTCGATGTAAAATTTTGGTTAGCACAAGAAGCAGAGATGTTTCTGTATATATTAAAGCTAACATATATGATTGACAAACTTGAATCAAAATTCAGTTAAAAAGATGGGAAAAATCACTTAAACCATACCGACAGATAAAATGCAACCGAAACATGATGTTTTAGGAACAAAAATTTGATAAGAGCTGGCTTTATTTTTCATAAAATTTGACATTCTTAATGGAAGAAAGTGCATGCAAATGTACATTACAAGCTTGCAAGAAAAGACAGGAAACAACTATAAACTAGTTGATGATAAATCAGATAAACCAAACGACAGTCCGGTGCACAAATATATGGTAGATTTTACTTTAAAACAGGGATTTGGAAATTCTACAAATATGTTTGAAGAAAAAGTTGGAAAAGAATTGCATTAAAGCTAAAACAGGGCAAGAAAAATAAACTTTCAAAATTTGATAAAACAGTGAATGCAGGCAAGAGATTGGCAACGAGGTAAGGAAGGAAGTAAGAAATGTCTCTCGATTCTATAGCGTTGCTCAACCTACATTTTGTGATGAGAGTATGTCTCATAAGTGAAAGATGGAATTCCTATCATCAAGGGTAAGGGAGAGCCTCTGAAAAGCGATCTTGTCACAAATAATGAATTATATCCAAAACCCTCAATGCATCCTGACATTTGTCAGACACATCCCTTCATAAAACAGCTTCAAGGGATTTACAATTATTAAGACTCAAAGCTTATGAATCCAAGCATCCAAAGCACTAACATCAACATTATCCTGAACCTGAAAAGGGTTGTAACTAGGAGATCGATCCTTGACTTAAATCAGTGGCTCTACAAAAGAAGCACCCTTGCAAAATCTGTTGGAATGGTCATAGAGTTATTATTTTGCCTCTAGAATGTATTGTCAATCATTTCATGAACCGGATTGATGCAACTGAAAATTAGAGATGCAATTTGAGACCATGCAGAGTGTTGAGGAAGGTAGATAGAGGGATCATGGGTGGGAATCCAGTGCTTCCTGTACTCTAATCTTATAGTTATCTAGTACTCTCATATCACTTTTTTAAATCCCTAGTTGTTCGAAGGACAAGATAACAAATTATGACAGTCTACATTACAGTGGAGCAAGCAAACATGAAAGAAATGGTCAATTTTACAGAAAATAAGAGTGCACACTAAATATAAAAGGGCAAAGGATAGTCCATGAGGAGGAGTGAAAAAGCTTATGTTAAAAACTGTGTAAAAATAAATACATAGTTTTTACCAGAAGTTTTTAGGGTTATCAATTGACTTAATTCCATTGATTTAAAATCATGAAGACTCAAAAAATAACCTGAAATTGAATCATCTTTTACACAAGAGCTTGCATATCCTAAAAAAATTAGGATTAACAGCACCAGTTTCAACCACAAACAATATAAAAAATTTAGAACAACAAGAGTGCATGTAACAAAATCTAGAGAGTACACATAAATCATTGGCTACCTGCAAAAATACAACATTAAACAGTTATTGATATAAAATCCAACTTGAGATTGAAACATGATAAGCATATTTTTACATAATTTCACGAGCACTGCCACTTAGGGAAATTTCGATTGAGTAAGTAGGATAAGGAATGGAGCCTACCATGTATAGTTTCGATAGAGGGTTTGGAGTGGAAACCTACACTAAGAATTTTCTTGTGGAACGAGAGGCGGGCTATTCTAAAATCTAATGATGCTGGGAAAGCTAGCCCCTGTTCGAGAGTTGGGCTATTCAAAGAAGCAGGGTTTCCAGTTATCATTGGCTACCTATCATGCATAAATAAAATTCACAACAGATCACATTATAAATCCTCCAAAACAAAAACAGGTTGGTGAATATGAACTTACCGACTATTTTCTTTGCCGCATCTTGATTCAGCCACTCTGTAGCATGCATAGTTCTGCTCACCGCTCCCTTCCTCTACACTCCATTGTAAAATCAACATTGCAGATACAAAATACCAAGAAATCTGAAAAGGAAAGAGAATCCAAAAATGGAAAACAAATGAAATCATAGAATACAAAGCAAAAACACACAAAAATTAAAAACCAAAACTCAGGCATGGCCACGCCAGAAAAGAACGATGAAAGCGAAGAAAACAAAAAATAGAATCTGCCTGCGTTTGGATAAACTGCCATATCTAAGAAGTAAATAAACTGCCTATAGGCCTATTTAAGAAGTGACCTAATGCTTTTTTCTAAACGGTAACAGAGGTGACGTTATGCTTTTTTTTAAACGGTAACAGAGTGATCTTATGCTCTTTTTTTTACGGCGTTGATTTTTACGCCGAGAGGCGTTCTACAGTCACAGCAAGGATCCAAAAACCTGAGTACATAAAAAAGAAAGGTTGAAACCGTTACAAATGCTCTGTCACCCTGGCAGTGGCTGGAATACAATCGTAACTGATGGAAGTTCAACGGTCTGCTAATGGGCGTGTAAAAGACACCATCAAAGAAATTATAATACACGATGGAAGTGGACAGGTCCGCCGATGGGAGTGGAAAAGATACCACGAAACAAATTATAAAAGGGCTTGGAGTCCTGAAAAATATTCAGTGCTACAGAATGTGGTGGAGAAATACTGATCGATGATCAGTAGGGGGATTTCAACGCACTATGGGAAATCATGCAGGCTGCGGTGGTGCAACACTCATATCCACTAGTTCGAATTGAGTTCTGCATCTCATCTGTGATATTGTGAACAATATCCTGATGGGTAGCGCTTTCAACAAGCTCTTCATCTGTAATATCGTGTAGCAATATCCTGGGTAGCGCTCTTCAGTATGGAGGAGGCAGTGAACTACAGATCTGGATTAGGGACAGATGTTTGCTTGAGTTGGGCCGCAGAGCGAGGGAAACCCAAGGTGAATACTACGGAGGAAAGGAATTTTTATGTGGTTTCAAACTGTTGCGAAAGAAGAATAAACAGAAAGGTACCAATTCTCGCAAAATTCAACTGTGTTTTCTAGATTATTATTGTTATTACTATTTTTATTTTTTGCAATCTGAGAGTCGGGGCTGTGTTTTCTAAATTATAATTTCTAATATTTTATATTATTATTACTTCTGTTCATGGGTGTTTTGAGGGTTGTGATGTTAGTGCCCAGTTTTCCC
Source organism: Sequoia sempervirens (assembly GCA_007258455.2). Lineage (NCBI taxonomy): Eukaryota > Viridiplantae > Streptophyta > Pinopsida > Cupressales > Cupressaceae > Sequoia > Sequoia sempervirens. The sequence goes on along the minus strand of VDFB02256363.1, from coordinate 66,770 downwards.
CAGCTATGGTTTCTTTTCATCTTAATCTATTGTTAATATGAAAGCCCAATTTCAATTGGTTATGTCTGCGGATTTTGAATATTATGAGAAGTGTTTCAGAACTCCCTGCCACACAGCATATCCAGACAAAAGGGAAGCTGCAATGCTATGGTTATAACATGGGAGCTTGAGGAGGGGCGTCGGCCACAGCCCCTACAGGCACCGCATCCATGTGGAGGAAAGGCTTGGCTTCCTCCCATTCTTTTTTTTATCCAAAATTCCTTTCAGGCAATATTTCATTTCATTAATTTTCTTTTTTTTGTTTTATTTACTCAAAACTAGAAACATAGATTCCAGGGGTTTACAACAGTAAATCGTAGAAAGCTTATTTGTATTTTATTGGATGCTTTTCAGACATTTGCATGTGCAAATGACAGAAACTGCAATCAAGCAGATAAAAGAAGTAGTCTGAAGTTAGATCTTGACATGGAGGATGTTTGTGATAAGGGAAATTCTGAGAAACAAAGTAAAAAGGCTTTTACTTTAAAAACTAGGGATTACCTAGATATGGGTGCTTTCTTCGGAAGATTTATATTCTATTCGGACAGGTTAGAGAAATCAAAGAACAGTGAGAATGGTTAGATGAAATACATTATTTTGGATTTATCTTGAATACTTTTGTGATGTGATTGCTGACATATCTCAAGTACCAGCTCTCTTAAAGATTGTTGTTAGCAATGAACGACTCTGTATAGAAGGAGTTACAATTTCAAATTTTAATTATAAATATATATTTTTCATATTGTTGAATTCTTTTTACATTGTTCGATTGTTATCATGAAGATAATATTCTTTGTTTGATGCTTTTAATTTTTTCAAGAATTAGACATGAAAATGGGAGTTTATAATTTATTTATACAAAATATGGACTAATTAAACTTTTTATTAGATATATTAAATTTATTTATTTACATTGTCTTTTAAAATGATTGACATAATTTAAATTTTAGAAAATTAAGTGCAAAAGAAATATTCCAAGTTTATAATTACTTCATTTTTTTTAATGTGTGGTATTAAATATATTTTTTAAGTGGATGTGTGCCAAATCTATATGAACTATTAAATGTTCCTCAAATATAAGATAAAAACTTTAAATTGTATTGTACAAATGATAATAAAAATTAAATAGATATATGAAATTTGATTTTGATTTTCACAATTGAAAAAATTTCATGTCTTGAACCTAAACAAAATTAATATACCAATAGCCCTTGGGAAATTACAATTACTTTGGAGAAGCAAAGGTAAAGATTTTTTACTTATCTCTATCAAGAGTATTTAACTTCTATTTTGTCTGAAAGGCCATATGAATGAAGAGAACTTTAGTTATATTGTAGATCTATCGGTTGTATAATAAAATTTTTGCACTTGAATTTAGCAAATGTTAGTAAGGGATATAGAAACATTAACTTTGTTACACATCATAGTCAAAATAAAAACCTCTAAAATTTATTTAGTTAAATCTTAAAAACCCTTGTATTTAATTATTATGATTTAAGATGTTAATGTTTATTTGGTCCAACTTAATGTTAAAATGTAAATCTTCATAATGATTTATTTTTATTGATAGTATTTAACTTCAATTTCATATAAATGGATGTATGATTCTAACTAAAAAAATTATTTAAATATTAAATTAAACCAATTTAAATATTTAAATAAAACTCATGATTTTTAGTAATTTCTTAAACATATTCATTATCTCCAATTTCATAATTATATTAATTTTAACTCTAACCCTAACAAGTAGCTACATGATTAGATTGGATAAGTTTTTTCTATGATTATTTTTTTGCCATTTAATCTGAAATGTGAAAACAAACACATAAATTAGTAATTAGTAGATTATAAATTATATATTATAATTAATAAATTATAAATAATAAAAATAAATATTAATTATAAATATTATAATTATTGAAATAAAAAATTATAAGTTATTAAATTTATAGTATGTTAAATAAAATTATATTAAATGTTAAATATTAAATAATGATAAAAAAATATTTAAATAATACTCATGTGCTTTAGTAGTTCCTTAAATAATTTCATTATCTTCAATTCTATAATTATTAATTTTAACTCTAACCCTAACTCTAATGAGAATTCTAACCCTAACCCTAATTTTAACCTTAACCATAACTATATTTATAACGCTAACCTTAATCCCACCACTAATAAGTAATTCTAATTGTAACTCCAACCCTCATTGTAATCCTTATTCAAACCTTAAGTATAATCAAAACTCTAATTAAACTATAACCTTGATTGAACCCTAATTAGGATTAGGGTAAGGTTAGAGTTGGGGTTGAATTAGGGTTAGGGTTCAATTATAATTAGGGTTATGGTTAAGGTTCATTAGGGTCAAATTAGGGATATTTATATAAAATTGCAATTATATATCTATATATTACCTATGAACAATTTTTCATCAAATAAATCACATTTTAATTAACATAAATTAATAAAATCTTACTTATAATTATAATGAGAAGCCAATTAATGTCTTATATGTTAGGGTTAGAGTAGGTTTAGGGTTAGGGTTAGGGTTAGGATTAGGGTTAGGATTACAATTAGGGTTAGGCTTAGGTTTATGGTTAGGATTAGGATTAGGGTTATGGTTAGGATTTAATTAGGGTTAGGGTGAGGGTTTAGGTTAGGATTAGGATTAGGGTTAGGGTTAGGATTAGGGTTAGCATTAGGGTTAGAATAAGGATTAGGGTTAGGGTTAGGTTCATGTTTAAAATTTTGTTTAGTGTTAGGGTTAGGGTTAGGGTAAGGGTTAAATTAGGTTAGGATTAGGATTAGGATTATGGTTAGGGTTTAATGAGGGTTAGGGTTAGGGTTAGGATTGGGTTAGGGTTAGGGTTAGGATTACTATTAGGGTAAGGGTTGGGGTTAGAATTATGGTGAGGGTTAGGGTTAGGATTAGGGTGAGGGTTAAGGTTAGGGTTAGAATTAGGGTGAGGGTTATGGTTAGGGTTAGGATTAGGGTGAGGGTTAGGGTTAGGGTTAGTGTTAGGGTTAGGATTAGGGTTAGGGTTGGAATTATAGTTAGGGTTTAAAAATAAGTTTTTAAATTAATATATTAAAAAATAGATTATCTAAATCTTTAAAAAACCAATGTAATTAAGAATTACATTAACATGTAACTTTTTGCTAAAAATGAAAAATAATTTATATAACTTTATTATTATTATTGATGTATTTATTGTTATTTAGAATTACGTTATGATTATGACTAGGATTTAATAAGAGTTACAATTCAATTAGAGTTCTAAAATGAAGTTTGCAATTAGGGTTAGGGTGATTATGGTTAAATAAAGGATACAATTAGGGTTAGGGTTAAATTAGGGATAGTGTTAGGGCTATGGATCAATTAGGATTAGGATCCAATTAGGGTTAGGGTTCAATTAAGGTAGGGTTATACAATAAAGCTTGGGGTAAAGGTTAGGGTTAGGGTTAGGGTTAGAATAATGGTTAGGAGTTAGTTAGGGCTAGGTTTAAAATTAGAATTATGAGTAGAGTGATAATTATGGTCAGGATTCAAATTAGAATTAGGGTTATAGTTAGGGTTGGGGTTAGAATTAAGATAAAGTTTAGGGTTATAATTCAATTAGGGTTAGGGTTAGAGTTGGGGATTGAATAGTGTTAGGGTTAAGCTTTAATTAGGGTTAAGATTCAATTATTTTTAGGGTTAAATTGATGTTCAATTACGGTTAAGGTTCTAACTTAAATTTGGGGATTAGGGTTAGGGTTGTGGTTACAAATCAACAAGGATTAGTGCTACAACTATAATTATAATAAAGCTTAACACTCAATTAGGATTTAATTACTAGAGTTATAATTAGGGTACATTAGAATTTAATTAGGGTTATAATTAAGGTACATTAGCATGTAACTTTTTGCTAAAAATGAAAAATAATTTATATAACTTTATTATTATTATTGATGTATTTATTGTTATTTAGAATTAGGTTATGATTATGATTAGGATTTAATAAGGGTTACAATTCAATTAGAGTTCTAAAATGAAGTTTGTAGTTAGGGTTAAGGTGATTATGGTTAAATAAAGGATACAATTAGGGTTAGGGTTAAATTAGGGATAGTGTTAGGGCTATGGATCAATTAAGATTAGGATCCAATTAGGGTTAGGGTTCAATTAAGGTAGGGTTATACAATAAAGCTTTGGGTAAAGGTTATGGTTAGGGTTAGGGTTGGGATAATGGTTAGGAGTTAGTTAGGGTTATATTTTAGTTAAGGTTAGGGTTCAATTCATAATATAGTTAAAATTAAGGTAGCTATTAGATTTAGGGTTAGTGTTAAAATTATAATTATGAGTAGAGTGATAATTATGGTCAGGATTCAAATTAGAATTAGGGTTATAGTTAGGGTTAGGATTAGAATTAAGATAAAGTTTAGGGTTATAATTCAATTAGGGTTAGGGTTAGAGTTGGGTATTGAATAGTGTTAGGGTTAGAGTATGGGATTGAATAGTGTTAGGGGATTGAATTGTTAGGATTAAATTGATGTTCAATTATGGTTAAGGTTCTAACTTAAATTTTGGGATTAGGGTTAGGGTTGGAGTTACAAATCAACAAGGATTAGTGCTACAACTATAATTATATTAAGGCTTAACACTCAATTAGGATTTAATTACTAGAGTTATAATTAGGGTACATTAGCATTTAATTAGGGTTAGAAATCAATTATAATTAGGGTTAGGATTAGAGTTCAATTAGGATTACAATTAGGATTAAGATTATGATTCAATTAGATATAGGGTTAGGGTTAAGGTTAGATATAGAATTAGGATTGGGGTTAAGGCTCAATTATGATTATGATTAGGGTTAGGTTTAGGATTAAGGCTAGGGTTAAGATTCAATTAGGATTAGGGTGAGGATTCAATTAGGGTTGGGGTAAGCATTAGCATTAGGGTCTAATTAGGGTTACAATTATAGTTAGGGTTAGAGTTTTTACAATTATGCTTAGGGCTAGGGTTAGGGTTGGAGTTATACTTAGGGTTTAATTAGGGATAAGATTGCAATTATTATGACTCAGTTAGGGTTAGAGTCGGCGCTCAGTTACGATAAGGGTAAGTTATAGGGTTTAATTAGGGTTGGGATTCAAAAAGGGTTAGGTTAGGGTTAGGATATAATAAACCTAATAATTGTAATATCCTAAGCAAATAAATTACTCAATTAGGGATCAAGGTAATTGTAACCTTTCTTTAACCACAATCACCCTAACCCTAACTCCAAACTTCATTTTAGAACTCTAATTGAATTGTAACCCTTATTAAAACCTACAGCCTAACCCTAACCCTAACCCTAACCCTCATCCTAATCCTAATCCTAACCCTAACCCTAAACCCAACCCTAACCCTAAACCTAACCCTAAATAAAATTAATAAACAAAATTAGGGTTAGATTTTAGTTCTAGATTTTAAGTAAACCTAACCCTAACCTTAAACCTAACCCTAAACAAAATTAATAAACCTAACCCTAATCCTAACCCTAACGCTAACCCTAAACATAATCCTAACCCTAATCTAATTAAACCCTAACCCTAACCTAATTAAACCCTCACTCTTTAACCCTAATCCCAATCCTAACCATAACCCTAACTCAAATCCTACCCCTAAACAAAATTAGAAAAACCTAACCCTAATCCTTACCCTAACCCTAACCCTAATCCCAACCCTATCCCTAACCCTAATCCTAACCCTAACTCTAAACTTATCCCTAACCCTAAACCTAACTATAATCCTAACCCTAACCCTAACCCTAACCCTAACCCTAAACCTAACCCTAATCATAATCCTAACCCAAGCCCTAATCATAATCTTAATCACAATCCTAACCTAATTAAACCCTAACTCTAATCCTAACCATAACCCTAATCCTAATCCTGGACCTAATCTTAACCCTAACCCTAAACAAAATTAATAAACTTAACCCTAACCCTAACCCTAATCCTAACCCTAACCCTAACCCTAATCCTGACGCTGACCGTAATCCTGACCCTAACCCTTACCCTGACCATAACCCTAATCATATCCCTAACCCTAATACTAAAGCTAACCCTAAACCTAATCCTAACCCTAAACCAAACCCTAACCCTAACCCTAACCCCAAACCTAACCCTAATGCTAACCTTAACCCTAAAAAAAATTAATAAACCTAACCCTAACCCTAACTCTAATCCTAACCCTAGCCCTAATCCTAATCCTAACCCTAACCCTCATCATATCCCTAACCCTAATATTAATGCTAACCCTAAACCTAATCCTAACCCTAACATAATTAAACCCTCATCGTAATCCTAATCCTACCCCTAATCCTAACCCTAACCTTGAACAAAATTAATAAACCTAACCCTAAGCCTAACCCTAACCCTAAGCCTAACCCTAATCCTGACCCTAACCTAATCCTAACCCTAACCCTAACCCTCATCATATCCCTAACCCTAATACTAACACTAACCCTAAACCTAATCCTAACCCTAACCTAATTAAACCCTAACCCTAATCCTAATCCTAAACCTAACCTTGAATAAAATTCATAAAATTAACCCTAAGCCTAACCCTAAGCCTAACCTTAACCCTAATCCTGACCCTAACCTAATCCTAACCCTAACCTAAATAAACCTGAACCCTAAACCTAATGCTAATCCTAACCCTAACCATAACCCTTTTCCTAATCCTAACCCTAACCTAATTAAACCCTAACCCTAATCTTAATCCTAACCCTGATCCTAAACCTAACCCTAAACAAAATTAATAAACCTAACCCTAACCCTAACCCTCATCTTGACCCTAATCCTAATCCTAACCCTAACCCTGACCCTAACCCTAATCTTATCCCTTACCTTAATACTAACCCCAACCCTAAACCTAATCCTAACCCTAATCGTATTAGAATATTTTAATTATTATAATAATTTTATAATAAAATATATAATAAATATAAAAAATAATTGATTTAAGATATTACATGTTGTGGCGCGACTGCTACTAGCATATATATATATTATTTTAATAATAATATATATAAAATACGCCGAGAGATATCCTTCTCGAGGCGCCTATTTTTTAATCAGATTTTTATAGGCGCCTCGAGAAGGATATCTCTCGGCATATTTTATATATATTATTATTAAAATAATATATATATATGCTAGTCTAAACACAGTTAAATGAAATGCACTGATTTTTGGCAGGAGTGTTCCTATTGTTTTCTTAATATTTGAGTATTGTAAGGATTATAATTTTTATAAATCTTTACAAATTTGTCAAATTACAATGGTGATGTTCTTATATCAATAAATTGTTTCTTCATTGCAACACTAGGAACTTCTAAGAGTTTTGCAATGTGTAAATAATCAATCATCATTGCTATTGTTATCTACTGTAAGAATTGTTTATGTGTGAAATTTATGCAAGACCTATCTATAAACATTCAAATAATTTATAGAAGAATTGATTGATTATCATTACAAATATATCCTTAGATATAAGAAAAGAGAAATTTATGTAAACCCATCTCATTCAAATTATTTCCTAGAATGTTTCAAACAATAGATAATATGGGTCAAAGATATCTCTTCACACCCTACTTGAGAAAAGAGTTGAACTTGAATAAATATTTCAAAGAATTTGTTTTGAACTCATTTCAACTTGACTTGCAAATAAAGATGTGTTCAATGTCGTTATAGACCGTCATTTGCTAGGTTTATTTTTCAAGTTCATGCTTATCATTTGATCCTTAATAGGAAATCAAACAACTAGGAATCTTAATTTTAAAAGATTATTTGTGAATTCAAATGGGCTACTTTATAAAGCTATATGAATTCTGCAAACCAATCCTTGCAACTCAAACTAAATTTTTTAAAGTATCAAACATTCTTATTAGACCAAGCCAATTTATAAGGATCTAAATCTCTAATTAAACTTATTGTATAAGATTCGAGTATGCATCTTTTAGGCCAACTATGACAAGTAATGTGTATTTTCCTTGATCAAAGATAGGTGATGTTGGAACCCTGAGTTTTTTTGTCCCAAATAATTTATGATATTAATATCATTTTTTAGAGAAAGATGTCAACAACATTGAGGTATTGATACTCGTATCTCTATCAAATGCCTTTTTACATATCTTTTAGTCTAAATGCCAATAAAGTTCTCTAACAAATTTAGAAAATACTCATAGTTTCTCTCCTATATTTATCCCCACATATGTTATATGGTATAAAGTATCCTTTGGTATAACTTATATTCTCAAATTAACATGGTAGGGATGTTGATATTTTTATTAGAGTTGTCATTTTATATGCAATGCTTATTGGAGGTGAAGTAGGAGATAAATAAACTTTTTCTTTCTTGTTGATAATTATATTACAAAGTTAAGAGATGACATTAGATTAACACTATTATTCATATAAGACATTATCATATGTGAAGGTTCCAATTTCAAATAATTATCTTGTATATGAAATAGTTGATTAAAACCTTGGATGAGTTTGCATGGCTAGGGGATTTGATGACATTGATATCAATTATTTTTCAATCAAGAAGCATTTTTATCATATATGTCATGGAGAAGAGAAGTCCATTAAGGGGCAATGCTATAAGCTAAAAAGGAACATCCAAGAAGATGACATGATAAAATACATAGGTGGTTTTCACAACCATCTAAGGAGATCATTATTTATCTTTGGGAGTTCTCATTCTTGTTATATTGAAATAGACAAATCCATTCCCTTTTGCTAAAGGATGACACAATAAATCAAAAGGTAAGGGAAAAGAATTCATAGTTATTACACATCTACACAAAAAGTGGAATTACATAAAATTTCAGATCATCTTTTGATTTCTATATTTTATCTTCTCTCTTGGGTGTTACTTTACCTAACATTTTTATGGGCTTCAAGTATCCTCTACATTTATTGGGTGTAAAGCAACTACTTATAATGGGTGGTTATCACCCTAATAAACTGTTTGGGAGAAATCCTAGAAAGGATATCTCACTTGTTTCTTATTTTTTCAATTGATCATTAATATATGTTCAGTAGCATGACTACTTTTTCCTTGAAAGAATGTGACAAACTATTCATATTTATGTTCATGAAAATCTCTCATGATCTACTTGATAATGATCATTAGAATATATTCTAGATTTATAAGAGATGCTATATTATATTGGCAAATGACAAATGGATGTACAGTTAATCATGGTCTTTATTGTTCTTACACCAATAGTCAACTTTATTTGATCATCACATTACTGACTATGCTGGTGATTCTATTTATAATAAATCTACCATAGACTATGCCTTCAAAATAAATAATGCAGGTGCTACTACATGGATAGTATAATACTTTTAAAAAGCTATCTTCTATGGTTTCTTAATTAATTGAGTGAAATACAAAAGAAGCTCTTAAAGAATCAATGTGGCTTTGAAAATTTATGGAAAAGTTTCATCTGGGTACTAGTAAAAGTATCACATTACTATATATCAATAATTACAGTTATTTTTACCATAGACTCTTATTTTAAACAATAAGAGAGAGAAAATCACACTGAAGATCATGGGCACTTCACTTAAGCAATGTTATTCCATCATAAAATTTCCCTCCAATTCTATTCATCTAAATATCTAGTCACATACTATAATCAAGAAGAAACATATTGGAATCTAAGCCATCTCATATTGAGCTTATGTGCAATGTGAAATTCTCCAAAATCATATTAATGCTTGGCCATAGGTGATTCCATTGAGGGGGAATGTGAATGTCATCGACACCACCTAGTGGATAAATCCTATTTGTGAGTCCTTCTAGCATAAGCAAGTCCTAATAGGAAAAACATAAGACCTACAGGCATTAGTAAGTCCTTTAGGAATAATATAAGTCCTATAGACATATTGTAAGATTCTTCTCTCTGTAAATCTTCTACTTATAAAATCGTTTTATTAAATAAGTCTTATCCAGGAACTATGTAATGAACATGGGGTGAGGCTAATTTGAGTAGACTCAAGCTTCAATATAATTTGTTATAAGACCTCATAACATCATTTTTAAAACACTAGGATTAAAAATTATGAGATTTAGATGACCTTCATGTAGTCTAGATTCTAGAATACATGGTTTTCATCTTGGCATATATGTGTGTCCTTATTTATCGATGTCAAAGAAGACCTATGTTACTAGGATAATTCATTTTTTCTTTTATGGAAATTGGCATGTGATGCCCCCTATTAACTTTAAGGGGGGGTATTAGAACATAATTTTTTTAGGGATCATACCCTTATAACATTTATATATAATTTTTAGCATAAGTTTATAAATCTTTATATATTATATGCTTATTAAGTATATCCCATGTGAAATAATTAGTCTAATAAGTATTAGATTATTAATTATTTATGAATGGTGGTTGTTGAATAGATGTTACTAATACCCATTCAATTATTATGTCACTCTTTCTCCTCTATTTAATGAGGTTCTCTCTCATTTGAGAGTATGAAAATTTGGAGATATGTAGTGAATTATATTACTAGGCACGTGAAATATTATTGGTCATGTGGAAGTAAGGAGAAGTGGTTCCCCAGGTTCATTCTATGTTAGAATAGACCATTTTGTAAGTGTTTTAATAAAATGATGGTTTATGGGGTTTTCTTATTCAAAAGGGTTTTCCCCATGTATATCTTGTGTAATGTGTAAAATTTATGCTTATATGATTCTCATTTTATTTGTTTTATATTTTGTTTATAGTGATTAGTATCCTAAGATCCTAATTTCTAACGAAGATGAATTCCAATATATTTGAATAAATTACAATATAGAAATTCTTCCCAAGATTCATTTTCTTGTTAAGTGAGATTTAACTAGGTTTTCACACTTGGATCAAGTTGTTCTTCAACTTTTCCTAGACACTATCACTCTTGTATGAAATAATCAATAGTAACCAAGTGGAACTACTATCAATCAATACAAAAGAAATAAAATACCTAAAATTATGCCAACCAACTAAGAATGAAGAAATAATAGAAATGACTCCTAGTGACTAGCTACAAATGATAGCCCCAATAAAACCACTTAAATCAAAAGTAAAAAATTATTCAAGCAACCTTAAATTTCCATTAGCCATCAAATTTATTGATGTTGAAAAATATATTGACTCAACGAATCAACCCTTTAACCCATCATGAAGGTTAAAATGGAATTTGACTACTAGTTTATAACTAATTTGGGTGTAAATGGCTAGTTTGACTACTAGGGTAAATTATTGTGTGTTAGTGTGTTTTCATCATAGTAGGTTTTGGGAATTTGAGATATTATTTTACATTATAATTCATTTATATTTTAAGAATAGTTATGGAACAATTTTATTGAATTTAATCTAAAATGAATGGTTTGACAATGCTTGTAAATGTCCCAAACATTTTACTTTGATAGAATTTTTTTGGGAGGGTTACTCTTAAAGCATGCTTATAGAGGTAGTTAACAAGACTCGAGCCTTGCATAATTTTTGTTCAAGATCTCACCAAGGGGTCTTTTTATTTTTATTTTATAAAGACAACCATTTGGAAGTTATTTTTAAACATGGTCCTAATTTTTTTTGCTTCCCTTTACGTCTTATAGCCTTGGACTTGAGACTTTGTTCTCTAAATAAAGGGTTATTTTTTTTCCTATTTAGGTGGAACTCTTGGGTTTACATTTACCCTATTGGAATTTTTAGACCACCATTGTTGAATTTCTTGACAATGTTACATGTGACAAGACAAAAAAGTTATTCTTGTTTTATCCTAAAAATTGAGTCTATATCAACGTTTACCTCTCTAAAGATTTATATAAAACCATAGAAATTCAAATTGGACAAGTACATCCTATAGAACTTGGGTTCTTTATCTTAATTTTCTAAACACTGGTTTTAGGTGACAATATTTTGATCATAAGATCAAGTATTATCTATTAGTATCCCCTCATATAAATCCCACTCCTTAGCCTTTACTAAGACTCTCCTTCATAAAAAGAAGGGTGGACCACAATTTGGAATTGTAAAAATAATTGAAACCCTAGAATATTGGAGATCACACTAAGAATCCAAGTAGTACTAGCAATCAAGAGGTAACATTGTTGATTGGCATAGTTTTAAGACATCAAGACAAAGATAAAGTGGCAATTCTCTCAAAACAAGTATTACTTAGTGAGGTGGATAAGCTTAAGTTCAACATAATTCCTCGGCTTTGGTTTTATCTTCCTAATCAAACAATATTTCTCATTTTCATTCTTCCTTATAACAATCCTATAACATTCTCATAGTCCTTCCAAATGACAAGAAGATGGATAATATATCCCTAGTAAAAGGAGATTGTATATCCCTAAAATTTAGTCAAGTAGTTTTTCTAATAAGATTTTTTGCAAAATTGTTATTGTCACTCTTAGTGTGTTGGATAGTGATGATATGATACTTGATTATTGCAAATGAATTTTCTCTCCTAGAATGTTCTAGGACTTATAGACCTCTCTACAAAGTATTTAGTGAAAGATACTTGTTAATAGTTTTTATATTTGAATGTCCTTTGTTTATAAGAAGTTAAAATAACTAGTATTTAGCTTTTTTGTTGTTTTCCAAGTTATTGTAATGTCTTAGGTCAAAATAATAATATAAATCTAATTCTTATCCTTCAATAAAAACTTATTCTTTGATTAACAACACTATTAGCCCTAGAGTTCAATTATATCTTAGATAACATAGATTTTAAAATAATATTTATGCATAAGAAATATCATTACATACAAACAACAAATGATAGAAATGACTCCCAATCTTCTTATTATAATAAAAAATAATAGTAGATGAAGTATCAATCTCTATCTTATTACATTAATGGTTGTATTATATTCAAATAGTTTTACAATATTAGTAGCTACAACAAAAAATTCATACCAATAACAATGGTAAATCAAATCATTACAATGCAGTTGAAGGTTGCATCTTATGAAGCTCAAATACAACTAGTATATGAGATGGTTCTCTAAAATCACTAGGGTTCTTATTCTAGGATTCACATTCTTGAACAAAAGTGCTACAAATAGATTTTTATTGAAATTGGTTAAGGTTAGATAATCCTCCTAGATGAAAACATTTTCTCTTTTATATCCTCCACAAATAGACAAGTCAACCACCATGCACATCCATAACTTCAAATTTGAATAGTGATCAAGGGTAGGAAATTTTCCACTTTGAAAATAATGGTGTCAAAAATATATTGTTAGAAATATATTGAAATATGTTAGGAAGTTAGGAGGGAAATATAAAAATAGGCATATATTAAGGGTCGGGGTTTGGCCATAACATTAGACTCAACTAAAGGACAAGGCACTAGGTGTCAAGCAATATTGATGGTAGGATGGAGAGGTACGAAAATATAACAAGAAAGGAAGATAATACTTAGAAGAAAATACATACTCAAGAAGGGAAAATATACATAGGAGATAGAAACAAGGGAGATATAAGTAAATATCTAATATGTACATACTTAGATTGATTGAAAATGAGACATGATCAAGTAGAAATTTCTCCTGATGTCTAATTAACTAACATGTGACTAATGATACACACGGCTTAATGGACCTAAATATCCTTCATATCTTAAGCAATTCATTATTAAAAAGGGGCTTCATTATAGTGTCAACCAAGGATTCGTAGACTTAAGATGATGTTGGCACTATATGTGCTTTCACGAATCCTAACATAATCAATTGAGTACAAGTATTTGAAAGAATAACTCAAAGTAATTTCTACTAAAGAAACAGGGTAAGTAATCTAATTATTGCTAGTTGTTAAAAGTACCTATTAATTCCATTAATTATAAATGATTAATCTTATGTTGCAACATACACTTATCCTAACTTAATCATTGAACTGAATATAAAATAAAGCATTGAATTGGAAAACTTAAGATAACAATGAGTTACAATGTAAACTAATAATAAAAATTAATGACTTCAATGCATAATCTAACTAACTACTATTAATATGTGGATTCAGCAATACCTCAAGTGGCCCTTGCTTGAGTGTTGTATTCCAGTATCTTTTCAATTAACTTGAAAAATTATGTATCAAGAGAAATCTTCTTTATTGTAATATATCAGATATTAAAACATAATGTAGCAATTGCTCTTCAATCTAATTTCTGCAAAGATCTAGCATATCCTCTAACTATTTTGGTCTCTTAATAGGACATCTTCCTAAATAGGGTCTATTAGAGTTTGATTGTTATCAAATTGTAAACAAATTATCCAGCAAGCATCAACTCTTCCAAGAACATAGGAAGAGTACTTGAGTCTTTAAATCTTAAAAAAAACAACTAACTTCTGGAAGCAAGAGTGCAAAAGTAAAACAAGCATTCTACACATTTTAAGAAGGCTTCCATAACATAGGAACATGTTGGACAAAACATCCTTATCATAACTATCATTCCTTACTAAAACATGCTTCTTCCTCTTCAAAGTTTATTCAGGAGACAAAATTCCATATGGATAACTGTGTCCATGACTCCTAATCATCATCTTCATGCCATTTTGAAAAACATGATGTTGTAGTTGATTGACTCCTTCATTGTGTTGAATTTTCACCCCTTTGTTGTAGGTTAGAAATTCTTTTGTTGTAGGTTGACAGGTCTTTGTTCTACAAGGGTTAGTCTTATTTCTAAAGATACATTTCATAGTACTATAATTAATCAAGAAATTCTAATAAACTTATAGACATCTAAAATCCATGCATACATTCATTAATACCACATACATAGTATTTAATTTCTTTGAAATACTTAAAGGTATATAAAAGGCCTTGGTAATGTATTTAAAGCTTAGTAGAAATAAGATAGAAATCATGAAATTGTTGTAGGAAACTAGTAAATTCTAAGGCTCATCATTCCCCGCCTAACTTAACTTCTTGCTTATCCTCAAGCAGTTTTAGGGTTGAAGGTTGTATTGTAATGTAGTTTCTTTGTAGTCTATCATTCTGGTTACCCCTGTCCCCTACTTCAAGTAAAATCCTTGTTGATCTGATATTTTTTCCCACCTATCTTCTTTTGTTGCATCTATCTCTTCTCTCCTTCCTATATAATGTGCGATACGAAACAAAAGGAGATGAGGATGAAAGGTGAGGGGAATCCAAGTGATTCCATTTTCCAAGGCGACTGTGATGTACTAATGTTCCCTTTTGACTGTTGTTACATAGTTGAAGATAGAATGGGGTTTTGTCTTGTTATGTTCTAGCATAAGATCCCTCCATCTATCCTGGGAAAAGTTAAGTGCCTCCCTAATTGTCTCTATTGCAAGTTCTTCGAACCTCTTGTAATCTTTGTCCCTACAATCTAGTATTTTCAATAGGTACCACTCCCTCTCTCTCTATAAGATTTATCCACTGATAGAACATTATTTTCAGGTCTCCTGATTCTTCCCTCAACTGAAGAGGGAATTATTTTTCTCTTTCCTAATATTCGTGCTTCAAGTGTCCCCTTAGATGTTCATTATGGATGTTAGAAGCCAATTCTCTGATTTGAACATCTCCCACAAACATAATTGGGTTCCACGTAATTTCATAGGGAAGAATCAGGTTGTGTAAATAGAATTCACATAGCTAATCTTGTATTTCCAGTGTAGATTGCTTGAACACTTTTAAAAATAGTGTGGTTGTACTTAATGAGAGTGGGAGGTCACTAATTAGTTAGATGAACTGAAAACTGAGAAATTTTTCTTAGAGAAATAGAGTATACACCTTGGTTGGAGGTCTACACCTTAATAATTAGACTGTCTTTTCTACCATTTCATTTATTTTACCTTTAATTTCTTAATCTTTGCCTCCTATTTATCAACTATTATAGTATGAGTTGACAATAATTTTTATTTTTCCTTTTCCCAGTCTTTTTGCTTCAAGGAAAATTCTCTTGTTTTGTTCCATAACTCAATATTGAGTGTCACCATAGTGGGAGCATTAGGTGTCTTCAGGTGTTCAATTCAGTCTACAGGTTGTTGAGCCTTTTTGTTCATTTCAACTAGAGCTAATTGTGCTAATGTTTCTAACCCTAACCCTTGTTGTTCAATTTTTTGTAGTTTCCTTTCCAATTCCTGAATTTTGATGTCCATGCTACTCTCCCTCTGTTGGTATGTTTTGAGTTGTTCTTCCAAGTCCTTTATTATTTGTAGCATTTCCTTTAACCCCTTATTTTCATCTTTCTCTTTTAAAACCAATTCTTCTTGCTTTCCCAAAAACATGTCTTCATTAGCCTCATTAGGTGATACAAACCCTTCCTCAAAGATAGGGCTATTTTGAGGTCTTTTCTTTTTCTTGGTTGTAAATAAATCCTCAAAATCAGAATCTATATTGCTACTCAAATACAAAGGTTGCAATATCTTTGGTTTCTTCTCTTCTTCAAGTTTTGACTCATCTTCAATTTATTTCAGAGCCCTTCTTTCTAAGGTGATGTGATCACCTCTTTGGCTATTTCAACTTCCTTTTCCTTTTCTTAGATGCAAAAGTGGAGGCTTCACTTTTTCTTTTTAGTTGTGTGGTCTTAGAGGGGCTCTTAGTAGAAGTAGGGTTTTCAAATGCCTCTTCTGCTATGGGTTAACCCATAGAAGTTTCAGGTTGTGCTTCTAGTGCTTTTGGTTTTGTCTACCCACCAATGCTACAGGAAGGTGAAAGGATGGTTGAGCAGAGGATTCATATCCTTCTACTACAACTATAGAAGGCTCATTTACATCATTCCCCTATTCAATTGTTCTCCCTCTAGCCTTATAAAAACATCATTAATGTTATTGCAACATAAAAGTCCTCCCAAGCTATATTGGGTAATTGAATTTTGACATTCCTTTTGACTGTTATCAATCAGATATGCACCCTTTGTCAGATTTGTAGAAATTAGACTATCTATTGAAACATGGAAACTCTTTTCAGATGTGGGTGATCTATGCGAAAAGAGAATCTCCAGAGTGAGCTAGTTTTTTCAATGATAATCCTATTCTAAGTGATTCTCGAGGTAAAGGGATAGAAAGATAAACTGGATTTAAAATCCAAGACTGAAAACCTTCACCTAAAAACTATTAACCAACTTCGAGAAGATTCTGATAATAGCTCACTCTCACCACCTTCTAAAACTTGATTCTCACAATCTCGTACTACATATGACCCAAAAGTGATTTGTGCAAAGGTTTGAAGCAAACTCAAGGCACAACCTGAATTAAAATGTAACTCCTGCAAAACACTTTATAACAACAAGACAAGAGAAGGATTCAATAGCTTGAATCACAAAACAAATCAAATTACTATTGTAAGGCATAAGCAAGAAATGAGATAGGAATTTCAGTTGCTTTATTGAGTGAAGGAGTGAAATTTTCTCAAAATTTGAGCACAAATACGTTTACAAGCTCCAAAATGCTAAGAGAAAGAAACTACAATCTGAACTAGAAAAACATTAAGTTTTTCACAAGATATATCACCAAAACCCTAATCCAAGCTCAAGAAGAAAGCTCAAGGAAAAGGTATCAAAACTGCCTCAAAAGTCTACACCAAAGCGGAAAAAACACACCTTTTGCAAATACATACTAAAAAACTCCTCAAAATAGACCAAATATGCTTTTAAAGCAAATAAAGCACCTTATCCATCCAGGCAACTCAAATCCGAACAAAGAAAAACTCAACCCCAATCTGCTAAAAATAGCAAAGAGATAAAACAATCTGCTTTATCTTTGCTTTACATAGTTGCAGATCTTATCTATTCTCTCAATTAGATTTATTTTTTGCAATTAAAGATTCTTAAATCTTTTGCAAAAAAACAACTACCACCTTATTTCTCCAATACAAAAATTGATTTTCTCACAAAAATCATAAAAATAATAGCCATCTCTATTACATATTTAATTGATTTTCTTTAAAAATCAATTCAAAAACTAAATAGATGCCTAAAGTATATCTTTAATCTAAGGAAAAATTCCTCCAAGATTTGATTGATTTCTATAAAATCAATCAAAAATAGAACTAAGGCATATACAAATGTTACCTAGGTATAAGCATAAGAAATAAAATGCCTTAGGTGTATGAACTATAAAAATAATGCATCAAAACTAAATCCTAAGAGATTTAGGCATATGGAAATTTTGGCCACCATGGTATATTTGATTTGGGCATTGATATTTATAAAACTAAGGGAAAATCCCTAAGTCGACTTAGGGACTTTGGGAAAACCCTAAAACAAAACCTTGCTCCTCATTCACTATTCGCATCATTTTGAGAGAAAAGATTGCGAAGAAAAAGCTCTGAGCTGCCGCCATGTATGAGAGCTAGGGTTTCATGCTTGAACTTTATCTTTCTGCCTCTAAAATGGTTAATCTTCCTCTGCAAAACGTGGGTAATTTGGCTTCACCATATGTTGTGACTTTCTTCCTTATTTTGAAAGCAACAGAAGGCCTTCAAGGCCGTGACTAAGGCATATTTTTGATGACTTTTATATTTCTATTTTTTCCCTGCCCTTATTCCTTCACTTCGACTGCCATGAAGCTCTACCATGGGCATTTGAAAAGGGTCGAGCCACAAGTCATGAAACTCCTCCAAAGGCGCATAAGGGTAAGTGTTATTTCTTCTCTGTGTTTACTTGTTTATGTTCAACAGAAGGCTTATGAAAGCTTCATATTTTATAAAAAGATGATTCTATTTGTAAACTTGTGGCCATCATATAGGCCGCACCACTGTAGGTTTCAATATGCATTTCTTATGAGCTCCAATGTTGTTCTAACTTGAAACTTAATCTTCTCTCTCTGTATTTACCTTTTCTACTCAAACCCTCACATGGGTATCCAGTTTTTGAGAAGAAGAAAGGCTCTATGGCGCGGCCATGGCATGTTTGTTCTGAGCTTTTGAAACTACAATATTTTCATTAGCCTTCACATGAACTCAAAAAGAGAAAACTCTATTTTTGTAATAAAAAAACTCCTGTTACTTTCTCGACTTTTTCTTGTATCTTTCCATATACTTGGCTCGACCCATGACAACATTATATGCATTTTCCAGAAAACTCCCCTGTGGATATTAGGTATCTTGAAGACATAATGTTCATTCCTGCTTTATTTGTTGAAAAACCCCATATGGGTACACCATGATATGAAAGAATCTGCATTTGAAATTGAAATCATCATATGGCACTTGTGAAAATAGAAGAAAACTCAGAACTTGAACATACTCCCATTTTTATACTTCTAGAAACCTTATGGAAGGATCATGTGAAGTTAGCTCTAAAAGCTAAAATAGGCTCCATGTATTCGTATTCCCTTGAATATATTTCTTTGTCATTGGCACTGTTGTAGCTTAAATGCGTTCCTTAAGGAATAAAAATGATTGTATTGCATCTTGTTCTGGTGTAGCTTCAATGGAATTGCAATCTTTACTTTATTCTGAGGGCCATCTCTATACCTTCGATAAACACCATTTGGCTTTTAGCCATTGTAGCACTTTTATTGATCATATTTGATGCATACTCCCATTCACTTTATGCACTCCATCTCTTGTTCTTCAACAGCAGTAGCATATTTGGAAATAGAGACAATTGGTCATGATGTTTTGTGTGCTTCTTCATAGTTTTGTCATTCTCAACTTATTCTAGAAACAATCTTTCCACATTGTAACAGTTCCTTGAAAATAAACTTGATTGAGAGAACAATTAAATTAGCTGAACAAAACCCCAAAACAGTGTACTTGATTGTTTCCTTTCAAAATAGTGATGCATAACTTCCACTTAAAGCAACATTTAAACTTTCAGCCGTAATGAAACTGGCTACTTTATTGAATCATTCACCTTCCTTTATCAAGTATAGCAGTCACTGGATTGATCTTGTCACCTTATCCTGATTGAAATCTGAAACTCCTTCACATGTCTCCATGCCTGACTGCCCTTTAAAAGTATGCTCCTCTATTTGACACTCTTCATGCATTTTTATGCTCCATTATTTAAAACTGCTTTATTCCTTGCTTTCTAATGAAAATATGTAACATTTCTCTTTGTTGAGGCATTATGTATGCCTGTTCACTATCACTATCGTGAGCATGAACACTGTTGATCTTTGCATGATATTATGAACATGATGAACAAATAATACTGTGGCAGAAGAATATAACCATACAACATTGTTTGAGATGAATGTACTCAGTTAAATTAATCAAGCTGATTTAAATTAACTGTCCACCTGTAGCTATCATAAACATGTTTGGCTGCTATGAATGAATAGTTGGCTTGATGGCTTGATGGATGAATTATGTTTTACTCTTCTAGTTGTATTTTTTCTTTCTTGATGAACATGATGATTGCAATCTCCTTCTTAGCCCACTTGTAACGAATAAGGGGAAACATGCCGAGCTCTACCCTTGTGGGAGCTCATTTTTCTCCACATGCTTGATCTTCAAATGATAATCAGCTTCATGTTTTTCCCTATACCCACACAAAGAAACAAACAATGTTAGCATAAAACAATATATGATGATATTGATGTCTCTCTTCCAGCTCATGTTTTTGCACTTTTCTTGATTGTTTCAGTGCATGATTAGTAGCATACTACATTATTGTTGATGGTTCATGTAGGTATATTCATAGTCAGAGCTCTAACATCCCTCTCTTCCTTCCTACAGGTCAATGGAGCTCGAAGAAGATAAATGGTCCACCACTTCTGCGTCGGCCATCAATCAATCAGGCAATGATGATTATTTTTATGCTTATGTGATTATTCCTTTTATGCATCTTCCATAGTGTAGTGTGTTGTTTATGATGCACTGTGACAGTCACATCCATGGCTTGTGTGGATATTTAATTTCAATCTTATGCTTTTCGTTTTGAAAAGAAAAATGCATCTCAATGCAAATTTGTACTATCATTTGAATTCTCACAATCAAATGAAATTCTATAAATATGAATTACTTTATGAAATAAAAGAAAGAAAATGAAATGCTTTGTTGTTTGTATGCTCAATCATGTACCTCATTTGATTCTGAAACATGGAATAGCAACTTCTGAAACTCATTTGATTCTGAAACATGGAATAGCAACTTCTGAAATTATGTTTCCTCATTTCAATGCATAACTGTCACCTGATGAATAATGAACAAAGTGCAAACAACATTTAAGCATAACGCAAAAATAACTGTAACTTCACTTTAAGATATAACAGTATTTAATCCAACTCCACCAATTGAGTTGTAGCGAAAAATTGGTAACATTGACTAATAGAGTAACCAAACAAAAGTGAGATAATACAAAAAAATTTCCCTTTCTCTTGTATTTCATTGACATTATTTTTAATAGATTATTCAAAAAAATAGGAACATTCACCAGTCGTTGGTGGCATAGGTGATTGAGGAGTTTAAAGTGTACAATATATTGGAGATGCTTACCATCACAAGTTAAGTATTTAACTATGTAAGAGGCTATAGAGTGATGCAGGAGCATCCATGGCTCAGTGCAATCCTGTGTCAACATGAAGGTGTCTTTTTCTTTTCAATTTTGCACTTTTGATGTGTTGGATTTCATGTTGGGTGATTGAAATTCATATTTTGTTGTGAAATTGAATATCTTGTAATGTGGGAAAACTTGAATTTGAATTTGATTTCAATTTCGGTCAAATTGGTGGAAGGGAATCATGGAGAATATGTTTTAAAACCAAAAAAGCAGAATAAAGCAATTAAAGGCATGGGTTTTTGGGAGCCATTAAAACCATTTGTAACTCCCATTTTGAATTCTCACAACTCCTAAAAAATAAGAACCTAGGAGGTAGGCGCCCAGGTGGAGGAATCTATTTTTTTGCTTTATTTGTGAAAGCATAAAAGGCATTTAAAGTCATATTGCATTTTTTACCAAGTCTGGAAGATTAAAACATATATTTTATTTAGGCTTGAATATTAAATTGTATTTTATTTTCCCTTCTTGGAGTGGTGGAATTGATTTTCTGAGGTGCTTTGGAATGAAAGCAAAATGAATCTGAAATGCAATGAAATTACATTCCAGGAAATCATGAATAGATAAAATTGAATTTCTTTCATTTTAGAGAGAGTTTTTCAGAGAGGAAAAACACGGGAAGAGAAAGAAGGCATAGCATACCTTCAAATGGTGATTCCATGGATGCATTGGCAGATTTGTGAGTGTTGACAGAGGGAAAATCAACACAAGTTGTGCAGATTGAAGACTTTGATTGTGAAGTGGTTTGAAGTTGTAGGTGCTAGAGAGAAGATTGATTCTAGGCTTTGATTTGCTGCTGCAAATTAGATTGTAGGTGATTTCTAGGGATTTTCTTATGGCTTGTTACAACCTTATTCCATGATTGGATTGTAATAGATTAATTTCCCATATTTTAATTCAAGGATTTTCCAGTTCCACATTGCAACCAAGGCTTGAAATTTGGGTTTCAATTTCTCTGTGTATGTTGAATATTGTTTATGAGCTTTTTAATTTTCATTTGTAGTAAATTAGATTAATTTAAATAGCTCATACATTAGTGGTATCAAAGTGAGTTGATCTTGAGTGTGTAACAAACCACCAAATAGAAGCAGTTGCACCAGGACTATGTTGTGGGTGTTAAAAAAATGGATTGGAGGGGAGCCCATTGTGGTAGAGGTAGAGGTAGAGGTAGAGGAAGAAGAGATAATTTTGTTAGAGATGAGTATTTTAGAGCCTTGAGAAGCCAGGTTGAAACCCTACAAGAAGAGATAAGGAGAGGATTTACAAGAATGAGAGAACCAAGAAGTGAAGATGAAGAAGAAGAATTTCAAGAGGATGCTATTTTAAATACTGAGCAAAGAGAAGAAGTTGCAGCAGTTGCAAATGACCCATTGTTGAGAGAGGAATTGATAGGTTGGTTGAATGAGATGGAAGAGTATTTTAAATTTGAAGAGATAGAAGACCCTGATAAAGTAAGATTTGCCAAGACAAGGCTGAAAGTACATGCCTCAATATGGTGGAGAGAAGTCCAATTAGAAAAGGGAAGAAGAGGAAAAGACAAGATTACCAAATGGGATAAAATGGTGGATAAATTAAAAGGGCAATTCATTCCTATTGATTATGAGTTGGAATTCCTCAAGGGGATGCAAGCTTTGAGTTGGACTTTGATTATGAAGTGGTTTGAAGTTGCAGCTGCTGGAGAGAATATTGATTCCAGGCTTTGATTTACTGCTACAAATCAATTGTAGGTGATTTTTCAGGGATTTGTTTATGGCTTGTTATAGCCTTATTCCATGGTTGGATTGTAATAGGTTAATTTCACATATTTTAATTCAATGATTTTCCAGTTGCACATTGCAACCAGGGCCTGAAATTTGGGTTTCAATTTCTTTGTGTGTGTTAAATATTATTTGTGAGATTTTTAATTTTCATTTGCAAAAAAATAGATTAATTTAAATAGCTCATACATTAGTGGTATCAGAGCAAGTTGATACTGCATGTGTAACAGACCACTGAAGAGAGGTAGTTGCACCAGGATTGTGTTGTGGGTGTTTAAAAAAATGGATTGGAGAGGAGCCCATCATGGTAGAGGTAGAGGTAGAGGTAGAGGTAGAGGTAGAGGTAGAGGTAGAGGTAGAGGTAGAGGAAGAGGAGATAATTTTGTTAGAGATGAAGATTTTAGATTCTTCATGAGAAGGCAGGTTGAAACCCTACAAGAAGAGATAAGGAGAGGATTTACAAGAATGAGATAACCAAGAAGTGAAGATGAAGAAGAAGAAGAATTTCAAGAGGATGCTAGTTTAAATACTGAGCAAAGAGAAGAAGTTGCAGTAGTTGCAAATGAACCATTGTTGAGAGCTTTGAAAAAAATGGGAAAGAGACTGAAGATGGTATTCCTACCTTCAATGGAAGCCTAAATCCAAAGGAAGTGATAGGTTGTTTGAATGAGATGGAAGAGTATTTTAAATTTGAAGAGATAGAAGACCCTGATAAAGTAAGATTCGCCAAGACAAGGCTAAAAGGACATGCCTCAATATGGTGGAGAGAAGTCCAATTAGAAAGGGAAGAAGAGGAAATGACAAGATTACCAAATAGGATAAAATGGTGGATAAATTAAAAGGGTAATTCATTCATGTTGATTATGAGTTGGACTTGCTCAAAAGGATGCAAGCTTTCAGTTGGACTTTGATTGTGAAGTGGTTTGAAGCTACAACTACTAGAGAGAAGATTGATTCCAAGCTTTGATTTACTGCTGCAAATCAAATTGTAGGTGATTGTCTCAGATTTGCGTATGGCTTGTTACAACCTTATTCCATGATTGGATTGTAATAGATTAATTTCTCATATTTTAATTCAATGATTTTCCAGTTGCACATTGCAACCAGGGCTTGAAATTTGGGTTTCAATTTCTCTATGTGTGTTGAATATAATTTTTGAGCTTTTTAATTTTCATTTGCAAAAAAATAGATTAATTTAAATAGCTCATACATTAGTGGTATCAAAGTAAGTTGATCCTGAGTGTGTAAGAAACCGCCAAAGAGAGGAAGTTGCACTAGGACTGTGTTGTGGGTGTTAAAAAAAATGGATTGGAGAGGAGCCCATCGTGGTAGAGGTAGAGGTAGAGGTAGAGGTAGAGGAGATAATTTTGTTAGAGATGAAGATTTTAGAGCCTTGAGAAGGCAGGTTGAAACCCTACAAGAAGAGATAAGGAGAGGATTTACAAGAATGAGATAACCAAGAAGTGAAGATGAAGAAGAAGAATTTCAAGAGGATGCTAGTTTAAATACTAAGCAAAGAGAAGAAGTTGTAGTAGTTGCAAATGACCCATTGTTGAGAGCTTTGACAAAAATGGGAAAGAGGCTGAAGATGGTATTCCTACCTTCAATGGAAGCCTAAATCTAGAGGAATTGATAGGTTGGTTGAATGAGATGGAAGAGTATTTTGAATTTGAAGGGATAGAAGACCCTAATAAAGTAAGATTTTCCAAGACAAGGCTGAAAGGACATGCCTCAATATGGTGGAGAGAAGTCCAATTAGAAAGGGGAAGAAGAGGAAAAGACGAGATTACCAAATGGAATAAAAATGGTGGAGAAATTAAAAGGGAAATTCATTCCTATTGATTATGAGTTGGACTTCTCAAGAGGATGCAAGATTTGAAACAAGGAAACAAAACTGTTAAAGAATATGTAGTACCCCTCTGCTTTTGGCCCTTCGTGATGGGTGAGTAAGTTGTTTATTTTGTGACTTGTGAGGTCATGTTGACCTTGTTGTTTGACGCTGTTTTAATTTAATGGTATAGTTGTTCTCTGTGTGGTGAGTTTTAAATATCGTTCAAGTAATGCATTAGTGTTCGAAGTTCGCAAGTATTATGTGATTTAATTAAATTAGCAATTATTAAGTGAACGTTGTTGATTAGTTAAGTATTAAATTAGATTATTAAAAAGAATGTCATTATTTAATTATTTAATTAATTAGTTATGTTATAATGATTCAGTTGTTATTATTTTATTAAATGATGAATAATTAAATAAAACGTGATGGAATATTAATGTATTTATTAATAATGTTTAATTT
The DNA here is from genome assembly GCA_007258455.2 of Sequoia sempervirens. Lineage (NCBI taxonomy): Eukaryota > Viridiplantae > Streptophyta > Pinopsida > Cupressales > Cupressaceae > Sequoia > Sequoia sempervirens. The sequence continues at coordinate 41,171 of VDFB02256363.1, read as the reverse complement.
TAAATTTAAAAATAATGGATAATGAAGTATTGAATAAAATATATTAAATTGGATATTTTAAATAAAAAATCTTGAGATAACTTTAAATCTCAAAAAGTAAATTAAGTGAATCACGACTATAAAAGTATTTGCAGTTAATAGTTATGATTTATTAAATTTAAATAATGTGATTTCATGTTAAATGATAAAATAATAGTTCTCGGTAAAAAAAAAAATTATCCTTATATTTTAATAAATTAAATGCGGATAGGTTTCTAAATTAAATAAAAGTATAAGGATTTGCCTCTAGGTGAAAATGGAGGAAAAGTGAAAATGACAGGTGTATGAGCATGCACACTCAGAAACTGAGATTAATTTGGAAATTTTCCACCTGTATTGTTTGTGGTTCTCGAAAACTAAAGAGGATTTCTGGAATAAAGATGGGCATTGTTTTGGGGGCTCAACAATATTTCTCGATAATCTTTTTGGGTAATATTTTTGGGTAAAAAGTTTTAAAAAATTTACAGCTCCTAGAATTGGGAAGAAGTTGTTTATCTTCTGGAGAACGGATTGGGATTTTTGCAAGGAGCGATTAACTCAGCTCATCCTCTCCATCAACGTACACTGCATTTCAGGCTCGTTTTTGCTATTATGTAATTTTGATATTATGGATGTCATTGTTCATCTTATAGTTGCCTTGTGCTTTAGGCTGGGCCGATCCTTAAGAGGATTGGATTTCATTGTATCTGAAGCTCTGTGGATTTCCTGTTGGTTTGGCCGCTTCATGACTTTATAGCATCCAGTTTTGTGATGCCTTGATCATGCTTTAGTTTGGAGGTTTGACACATTGTTTTGATATTATCTCCTCTCCCAGCACGTCATTCTTGCATTAATTATTTGAAATGATCACCATCTTTGTTTGGCATATGTGGTAATGTATTGTTTTCTTTAAAGTTCGATGTTTTTTTATATATATATAGTTGTGATTTTCTACAGTCCTAGTGTTCTTATCCTTCCCTATCGGGCTACGAAGTAGTTTCAGGCTTGTCTTGTTGATGGCATCTCATGAGACTACATTTCTTTGAGGCATTTTTCCAAATGGTTCATGTTCCTTGTCTATGCTTCCTCAGTTTGTGTGCATATATAGCAAGGCACTTGCATCCTTTATGTTTTTGACGGATGCCTGCGACCTATGCCAGTTGTGGAGTTGGGTTTGCACCTACCAATTACTTTTTCCTAAAAGTTTCTTTCACCTTTTAAAGAAAATATAGATTGTGCGTATTCTTCCTGAGCTTTGTGGTCCCGAGTCATTATATCATAGATGGTTCAATTTCTTTGTTATGCAAATGTAATTATTATACAATAGTTTGATGACTTGGTTTTATATCTACCAATTGCCTTGACTGAAAATTATTATTGTGTAAGCCGAGTTTTCAGATTGCTCCACTTAGTATCACCAATATTCTCCACAAAAGTAATGTAGTTGTTTAAAATGATAGAAATAGTCCACATCTCGCAAAACAATCTCTCTTGCAACAAACTTGGAGAAGAATTATAATGGCAGTTTACATTTGTTGCTATATTGTACCCCATACTAGTTTTGTTCATCCAACAAACAAGTATATTGAAAGTTGTGATGTCTGCACGGTTCCTCTTTGCCTGTATGTTGGAAACTCAGTTCAATGGTTTATGTTTACTCAAAGTGGTGGCGAATACTGTTCCTCTAAAATTCTTTAATTAGCATTCAACTGCTTGCATTTTAAACCCACTTCTTTAACATGCATCTTGGTTTCAAAGCTCTCCTCTAAAGTGCCTTATGTGCAACACCTTAGGCTTTGGTCAAAATATCTTATAGGGATGTGCAATAGTAATGCGCCATGCTCATTACAAAGAAACTTCTAATATAAGTCAAACAACATACATATGATGAAGATAATATTAATATATGTACATATACCTCATAATATTTAAGCATATATATATATATATTCTCTTGAAAACATGGATTTGTATGTAAGTGTACACATATATGTAAAATGGATACTAGAAAAGATTATTTCTATAGTTATAATCTATTGCTTAGGTTGATCGGTAAATGAAGAAATTATATAGAGGGAAAATTGGGATTTTGCATATAACATTTTAGTAAATGGGTTAAAGAAATCTATATTTTTGCCTATAACCTCAATTGATTATTTAAATGAGTAGCTAAATGTATCCAATTTTTGAAGTGATTAAAATTAGCGAAAATACTTTGGAAAGTGAAAGTAAGGGTTTAGAATTATGATAGTTAGGTAAATGGCAATTGAGTAAAATAGAAGAGTGGGAAAGAGACTAGATCAAGTAGGAATGGTTAACATGTGTTATTATTATTATTATTAAGCTACTTAACCATGTATGTTTATTTGGGAAAATATCCAAATGATATTAAGGCATTATCCAATAAGATAGTTTTAATATGATAGCTTATAATGAATGGTGATATGTGGAAATAATGTTATAATAAAATGAATAATTTCTTGTATGGTTAATTTGCTTGAATGATTGTGTTGCTATGTGGTTAATTGTTTGGTCATTCTAAGCCATGTGCTTGACCTTGGAAGTCAAATGATTCTATTTTCGCGCATAGGTTTATGTAATTCGGTAATAATAAAAGTATATATTTATGCCTAAGTGAATTTTATTGATTTTCTTGATAAGGGCATTGTGAAATGATAAGAAAGAATTGAATGAGTTATATCTAGATAATTGAAGATTTTATATACAGGGAAATTTGACTATCCTTGTTTTATTGGACTCCTTTTTTTTTTAATGTGATAAGTTTTTTGGACAGTTAGTCATTGGGTATCATGTAAGGAGAATATTGAGGTTTCCCTTGGATGCCCTAGTGGTTGATTTACTGTCGGTAATTGTGATTGAGTTTCAAGATCTCGTTATGATGTCACCACTCTTATCCTTCACTAGCCGTTTTGTGATTGTGAATTTTATATAGACACTTGTGGTTCCATGATGTGAGTCCTTCTCTTGTGTTAATCTTGGATAAGGAGACTTTGTGTTGTGAATTTTGTGGGAACCCGTAGTATTTTGAGATACCCTCAGTTGGGAGTCCACGGGTAATTGATTTATTAGGCTTCCAGAGGCAATGGGGGAAACTTGCTTATGTTGGATTTATGTGGTTGGATCTTGTGAATTGTTGTTAGATTATTTTTTATTTTGAGCTCTTGTGGGTGTTACCTTGTACCATGGTTTTCCTTTGTTGTGGCTTTTGGAGTGAGAAGGTTCATGCCTCACATATATACTTGGTTTTTTGTAGTTTTAGTGTTTGTGATCTGGTACACCCCTTGATGTTATTAGTTTGTGTTTCAATGCTACTAGGGAGAGTGGCTCTTCATGGGGGCCGGTGCACAAAGGGGCAGCCTATATAACCTATGGAAAATTTTGTTAAATAAGTGATAACCTAATAAAATTAACTAGTGGGTTTGGGTAGGTTTACACTAAACAAGATAAATAAGGATGCCTCACCCATGCCATTAGTGCTTTTGCAGACTAAGGGTGGGCTGAGAAGGACATGATTGGCAAGATCACTACCTTGTCCTCATGAAAGGATAGTGGTCTCACATGTGTCACCCTATGGGGCTGATGCCTAGTGAGAGGCAACCAGGATAACCATAGATGGGGGTCGGTGCCTATTGAGAGACAACCAAGATAACCCATGATAGGGCCATGCAATGAAACTCTTCCTATAGTATCCCTGGTTATTCTATTGCTTTTGTGTGCCTCTAGAAGCAATCATCTTGTAAGTAGCCGTTTTGATGTTGTTATTCATGTTTCTTGTTACTCTTGTTTGGTTGAGTCTTGTAGTCTTTTCGCTTGACTATTTTTGTCGTGGGTCTTTCTTGTCATCTCCTAGCATGGGGGGTGGGCCTTCAGGTCCACACGGTCAGGGGGAATGTGCTTTGCACCCCATTGGGTTCCTTGTCAGAGTTCATGTTGATGTAGTTGATCCAGAACTTCATCTCAATTCGGTTGTATTATGTTCATTTATATATTCCTCTTGTAATCGATGTATCATTCCCACTATGTGTAAGGAAGCACAAATGTGCATATGTAATCCTGAAATGATGTAATTTCATATCATAAATGTGATGTACTTGTATATTCTGATTTGATCAATGTAATGTATATATATTTATATTCTCTTGATTATGTTATGTGTCGTATATGGATGCTTCTCATTTATGTAATGTCACATGGATAGCTGAATAATATAATCTTAATTCTTGATTATGGTTTTATAATGTAATCTTGGAATTTGTTAAATATCACTTTGGAATGGGTTCATGATACGTAATGTCATCACGTGTACCCCAGGGGATGTAGCATATGTATAGTTACATTGCATGTGTTGTTTGTTAATGTTCTTCTTATGTAATGTTGTACTTTCAAAAAAAAATTGTGCTATATTTGTTAGTTTTAGTTGTCCTTTGGGGTTCGCACGGCGGGGCATTACAGAATACACCAAAGAGTTCCATAGAATTCTCATAAGGACTGGACATTCGAAGGTGACTAAGGAAAAGGTTGCGAGATACATAAATAGGTTGAGACAAATCATTCAAGAAGAGATGACACTAGTCAGAGTTGTGACAGTGGAAGATGCTTATCAAATAGCATTGAAGATAGAAGAAAGGATGAACAAGAGGTTTGAGAATAAACACAAGGGAAAGGATAAAGCTTATGTGTAGCAAAGGGAGGATGAACAATAGATTTGAGACATTAAGGACAACAAGAATGAAAGATGTGAAAGCTCAAACAAGTCTTGTGATCAATATTTAAAAGGAAGAGGAAGATTGGGTAGCGGGTTTGGAAGAGGAAATTACAAAATAACTTGTTTTAGATGTAGGGAAGAATTTCATAGGGCCTATGATTGTCCTCATGAAGAGGAAATAACAAAAAGAAGGACTAAAAATTAGAATAGAGCAACAAACATAAATGGAGAAGATGCTAAGTCTTCACACTCGGAAGAGGCAAAGGATGGAGAGGCACTTGTTTCAAGAAGAGTCATGTTGAACAAAGGAAAAGAACTAGATCAAAGGAAGAGCTTGTTCAAAACCAGATGTAAGTGTGAAGGTAAAGTTTGCAATGTTATTATTGATGGTGGAAGCACAGATAATTTAGTTTATGAAGAAATGGTAAACAAATTAAAGTTGGAAAGACAAAGGCACCTATATCCATATAGGATTGCTTGGTTGCAAGATGAAAAGAAGGTTTTGGTTAGTGAACAATGTTTGGTGAAATTCAAGATAGGTGGTTATCATGATGAGTTTTTATGTGATATAATGTCTATGGATTTTTTTCACTTGTTATTGGGAAGGCCTTGGTAGTTTGACAGGTGTGCAATGCATGATGGGTATGCCAATACATACTCCTTGATGAAGGATGGAATCAAACACAAGTTGAAACCCTTGAGTAAGGAAGAAGGAAAGGTATGCAATAAAGGTGGAAATTGTTTGGTTAATGGAGTTAAATAGTCAATAGAAGAGGATGAGAATACAATTTTTTATTTTTTGATGCAAGTTGCAGTAGTGTGGATTGCACACAAGAAAGGTAAAGTGTAGATTTCAATGGAGAAAAAGGAGGTAAATATGATTTTTGTAAGAATTATGTTAAATCTTATTTATTTGAGCATGGTAGAAGTGTTGTAGAAGATGATATTGCAGCAAAGAATGCATTAGTAAAAGAAGGCACAATGGCTAGAAGTAAGGAAGGTTACAAGAAGGAGAATGTTGATTTGTTTGGAAAACTTCCCTTTGCATCATTTGTTGATTTATTTGATAAAGAGATTGGTAAGAATGATAGTTTTTTTGTAGGTTGGACAAGATAAATCTTTTGATTATGTCACTAACATTGACAAGAATGCAGAGAATGAAGTGATTGTAGCTGAAAATTGTCTTTTAGAAGGCATGAAGGAGGAAGAGCATAGTGTTGTAACCAAGGGTGATGATGAACACGTGGTTGCAGCAATAAAAGAGAAAGACATAATGAATGAGTTTTGTTATTTTTCTGAAGGAGAATTAGTACATGTTCATGAATTTGCATATTTTCATAGTGTAAGTTGGTGGGAGATGAATTATGTGAAAAAAAGGAGAAATAGAGGAAGAATGAAAGAGGGAAGAGACATCAAGTTGCAGGGACATGTGAGGAATAAGGTTCAGGATAATAAGGCAGCAAGGTGGGTGAAAAATGAGCATCATATCTACAAATGTTTATGATGCACTCATGAAAGATTTATTTTCTACCGTAGGTGTCTAATGCAAGAGCATCCATGGCTCAATGCAATCTTGTGTCACACATGAAGGTGTCTTTATTTTTTCAATTTTGCAATTTTGATGTGTTGGATTTCATGTTGGGTGATTGAAATTCATATTTTGTTGTGAAATTGAATATCTTGTAATGTGGTAAAACTTGAATTTGAATTTGATTTCAATTTGGGTCAAATTGGTGAAAGGGAATCATGGAGAATATGTTTTAAGGCTATAAAAGCAAAAAAAGACAATTAAAGGCGTGGGTTTTTGGGAGCCATTAAAGCCATTTGTAACTTCCATTTTGAATTCTCATAGCTCCTAAAAAAATAGGAAACTAGGAGGTGGGCGCCCAGGTGGAGGAATCTATTTTTTTTCTTTATTTATGAAAGCATAAAATGCATTTAAATTCATATTGCATTTTTGACCAAGTTTGGAAAATGAAAACATATATTTTATTCAGGCTTCAATATTAAATTGTATTTTATTTTCCCTTATTGGAGTGGTGGTGTTGATTTTCTAAGGTTCTTTGGAATGAAAGCAAATGAAACCGAAATGCAATGAAATTACATTCCAAGAAATCATGAATAGATAAAATTGAATTTCTTTCATTTTAGAGAGAGTTTTTTAGAGAGAAAAAACACAAGAAGAGAAAGAGGGTGTAGCATACCTTCATATGGTGATTACATGGATAGATTGGAATATTTGTGAGTGTTGACAGATGAAAAATCAACACAATTTGTACATATTGAAGACTTTGATTGTGAAATGGTTTGAAGTTGCAGGTGTTGGAGAGAAGACTAATTCCAAGCTTTGATTTGCTAATGTAAATCAGATTGTAGGTGATTGCAAGGTATTTTCTTATGGCTTGTTACATCCTTATTCCATGATTAGATTGTAATAAATTAATTTCTCATATTCTAATTCAAGGATTTTCCAGTTGCACATTGCAACCAGGGCCTGAAATTTGGGCTTCAATTTCTTTGTGCGTGTTGAATATTATTTGTGAGCTTTTTAATTTTCATTTGTAGAAAAATAGATTAATTTAAATAGCTCATACATTATAGAGGCCTACAACCAAGGTAAAGAGATTGGTTTAGTACCTTGAGCTAAAGATTTTAGGTTATATCCTGACAGTTTGAACTCATTTCTTGTTGCAATGGCATCTGCTCTAGCCATAAATTCTTCTCCTATCCTAGGCAGCCCTGAAACTTTTGCTACTGTTGGCTCTGATGCATCCACCCTTAACACCCTAATTGTAGCTTCATAATTTTCCAATGTGCTAGAAAATTGTTGAGTGATTTCTTCATTATATTATTCAATCAACCGAAGAAAGTAGTCTATCCACCCAACTTGTTGAAAAATTGGAAGACATTGTTGGTCTTCCAATAAGAGGTTATGCACCATTGGTTCCCTTCTTATAATATCACCTTCCATTCTACTAGATAAATTTTACAACCTATAATCCTTTTGAATTCTAAGATTTTGGATGTTATTATTTTTGTATTCTTTTGTACTCTATTAACAGATTAAAACTAATGGATTATAAAATTATTTGAGTCTTGGACAAGGGAAATTTGGAAATAGAAAATAATAGAAATGATAGACTAAACCTTGTATACTCCCCCCAACTTAATTAGGTTATTTTTCCCTAAATAGCATCATACAAAAATGATGGGGATAAAATATTTCAAAGAAAAAGTAGATAATGCATGCAATAAATTTGAATTGCATGTAAGATATTGAGTTGTTAAAGAAATCAATAGAACTTAATGTCTAATAATAAATAAATAGCAAGAAAAGTATCTTAGAATGTGGTAGGATGGAAAAGTGATGTGTGTGAGGAGAGTTAATTGACGTCATGCAGCTATGGTGAATTATGGTTGACATGATGGAATTGAAATGATATTATTGTAGACACTGAAATTTGGTCTAAGCCCGCGACTTCAATTTCTTCATAATTCGTATCTTCATGGTCATGATTAAATAATGTTAATTATTTAATTATTCTCTAAAGTCCTTTATTCAACTATTAATTAAATAAGCTTAATTATTTAATTAATTCACTTTAACATTTATTCAACTATTAATTAAATCATCTTAATTATTTAATTAATTCACTTTATCTTTATTCTATCCTGATTAATTAAATAAATGCTTTTTATTTAATTACGTCACTAATTAACTTTATCCTTCTTTTTAAATTAAACAAATTCTTATTTAATTTATCTTTATCATATTTCCAACTATAATTAAATAAATACTTTAATTATTTAATTATTCATTTAACCTTTTCTTTACTCAATTAAATAAATCTTATTTATTTAATTAATCCCTAAATGTCGAATCTTGAATTAAAATAATCATTTAATTCATAAAAGTCTATTTTGAACACATTCTTCTATATTTGGATAAACGCTTAAGTTATCTAAGTATTCACTCTCACTCGACTCAAGATCTATTTAAATCGGTCAGTTATCTCCTGATTTAATGTCTGAGTTGCTTTCACGAATAAACTCTGTCATATCAGTCAGTTATCTAGTTCTAACTCATATGCATGCACATGCTTATTAATTAAATATCTTTATTTAATTCATTAAATCTTGTGTGTACGTTCGAATAGAACGTTGCTTTTTAATCTATCTTTATCTTTGTCATGCAAAGATAATTCTTTTGTTTTCGAATACCAAACTCGAAGATTAAATCATAATTTAATATTTATCTCTATTCTTAGTTTTTATCACTCAATTCAGTACTAACAATTATCATAATGCATGTTGAATCCTTTGATCTCAATCATCCGTTGATCTTTCGATCTTGGCATCTCGTTCGAATGATTAATTTTCTATAAATTGATATATCTTTCATCATTTCAATCTCTCATAAAATCTTATGACTTTTGGAAGCATATCTATTATCTGAATCTTCGATATTTTGTTAAATCACTATCATAGGCTATACTTGTACAAGAGAAATATGAGGGAAATTATACCAACCCGACGAAATGGAGAAGGGAAATCAAGGTCATACATGGATCTACATAGATATTGGGTGAGATTTTTCAGTTTATTTATGTTTTAGCTTTCCTTTGTTCTCTGTTGTTTAGCTTAGATTGCATTAGATCTTGAATTGCATGGTTGTGTGCCATTTGACCTTTATTGTTTTCATGATGTTACATTTGGTGAACCCGACGTGAAGACACCATCTTCACGTATCCATAGAATTTTATTCAATTTTTGTAGGTATCGTATGAAACGACGCATCTGACTGACAAAACCACACAATTGATTATACAAATTGCATTTGATGAATACAACAATGCATCTGACAAACTTTGATGCATCCATGAATTTTTGAGACGCAATTGACTGGTGAAAATTCGTGACTCATCTGTCACTTTAAACGACGCATCTGACTGGTGAATTTTCTGGTTTTACTTTCCATTTACAACTTTCTTTTGTGTTTTTATTTTAGCTAATGTTTGGTTTGCAGCGTGTGTTTTTGGAGTTAACATAGTGTTTGCAGGACGTAAGTGTAGAAAATAGTTTTCAAAACCCCTCTTGCAAGATGATCATCGAAGAAATATTGCAAAACTACTAATGAATTTTTTGCAGGACATGTGTCAAAGATCTTTTTTTGAAAAAAATTGTTTGGTAGCTTAGCAAATTGTCATTTGGGTTTAAAATTAACTACTGTCTACTATGTTTGGTGTGAAAACACGCTTTGTTATTACCCTTTATGATTTGGTATATCGAAGTATCCTCTCCCCTTGCGCATTCATGCGATCCTGGGTGTAAGAGAACTGACTACTGACTATAGAAATTGGGCCTATCCTAGTGGGAAAAATTATTCACCCCAAGACGACTCAGACCGGTAGCACCCTGAACCCGAGGGACTTCCAGTCGGTATATAAAAGTGGATTCTTGGGGAAACCCAAAGGAATCACGCGTATGGTTCTGACGAGATGGATCGAAAGGGAATCTCACCATATGGATCATGCCCTATGAATGGAATACCAGAATTAAACACCTTTGTTTGTAGTGTCCAAAATCCCTCTATTTACTAGTATAGTAGGTTAGACCTGTGAAGCCATCTCACATTCTTACGGTTCATGTGTAGAGATGAAAGTATTCCATGGGATGTTCATGGGTACTGTAGCTTAGTTTCCCCGAATAAAGTGTTGAGTCATGGAGGGGAGCCAGTGGGGTCAAGCTACTAATCATCTGCCTTGAATAAGCGTAGCTAGGAAACCAAGTGAGAGCTTAGTAAATACTGTCCTACACAACCTAGGATGTGCTTGTCTATTGTCAAATTAAACGTTCTTTGAGTCAAAATCAAACTGAAAACACATTGTCTTATGATTGTCTTTGTTTGCCAAAACTTGATCATGGAACAAAGTCAGTTTTATATCACAATTCACTAAAAAATCACAACTATCAACAGAGTCACAACTATTCACTAGAGAGTCGCAATTGTATTTTTGAGTCACATCTGTCACAAACTGAGTTCACTTTTCTTAGAGTCACATCTATTTAGACTTGAGTCACATTTTTCAGAGTAACTTGCATCTGTTTAGTTTTAAGCTGCATCTATTTACACTTAGTCGCATCTGTCATAAACTCTGTTACTGGAAAACCACAATCGGTACCTTCTGTGACACATCTGACTAGGTGAGTCGTATCTGCTATCTTTTACGACACATATGCCCCTGTCATAGAATCAACTCTTTTACCAGTACACTGTCAAAGTCCAGAAAACTGCATTTGAGTAGTCCAAAGTCGCAATTGTAATCCTAAGTCGCATATGTTGTAAAAAAAACCGCATTTTTCTGATACCTAAGTCTGATTTTACCAGAAAACCACAACTAAGAAACAAAACCGCATCTATTAAATTCTGCAACACATCTGCCTGAGTATTAGAAAACCAAAATTTATTGTCAGAAAATTGAGAGAAAACAGTCAGACTAGTATCCAAATTATCCTTTTTCACTGGTTCTTGGACATAAACCGTAATGTTCGCTCAAAACTTGCACAATTACATACTTTAAGAATCATTCAGTCTTAGTGATAGGTACCTGAGTCATACATTTTACTGTCATCTTAGGGGTCTTTATTTCCTGTAGAGAGATCATCTTTTGTAGATTTTAGGATAGGCACCTTTCACGCTTTGGATAAACCTTTGATTCAACCAACATTTTCATTGAACCTAGTCATTATATCTTTTGTCCTACACGTGAATCCTTTCAGCTCATCAATCTACCTAGGGAGTTCACCTTATCTTTTGGTCCTAGTCCTACAAAGGTTCCTTGTCAAAACTAATTTGAAACTAGGGTTATACTTTAGCTGATAGATAACCTCTTTTAGAATCTTCCAAATCGATCACTTAGACCTTTGCATATTTAGATATTGTCATCCTAGACTAGTGTCATCTTAGACATACCTTATTTGCATAGAAAATACCAAAAAAAATAGTTGCATACATTCATCCTTTATATTCAGAAAATCCCAAAAACATAGCTTAGACTCATAATCATCCATAGACTTAGCATTTGCATCACTTGCACTTTGAGCTTACATCACATGGTTGAAACCAGATCAAAAAGGAAAGAAAGAGAAAAGATGGCTGACCCAAATGAATTCATCAATCCATTTTCAAACCCCTTTTTAGGGGAAACTTCATCTAAACCTCACAAGACTTTGTTAGAGAAGTTTGTTACTAGAGACACTCAAGGACACATTAGAGTGGAAGACATAGAGGCTGCTACAAAGGACCCTGAGTTTTCCTCTTTTGTAGATGAGTACCTAGCAAATGATCGTCAACAATACTTAGCCAAATTGCTAGTTGAAGGTGCTACCTTACCTACAAGATTTGATATCAGTACCTTACAAACTCAACCTACACAAGGGATAAGCACAACTACCACTAGTGCTACTATACCTCAAATGAATACCGTTATACCATCTGGAGGACCTACACATGGTGCCTCAATGATACACACATCTCCATTTGGTACACCTACCTCGACATAGGGGCTGAATTTCACCATACCAATCCCTTCGGTCCTCTTGTTGGGAACACAAAATCTAGAACATCAGCTCCTATACCAAGTGTCAATGTCACTAGTACTATTCCACAAACATCAGCTATACCTAGTGTTAATGCTTCTAGTACTATACCATAGATTGGGGTTTCATAGATAGGAGGCATACCCTCTTTCCAATATGGAAACCAACCCAATACTTCATGGATTTTGAGTCAAAATCCACTTTCACAGATTCTAAATCAAAATCCATTTACATAGATTTTGAATCAAATCCATTTTCACAAATTCTGAATCAAAATCCATTTACAAAAACTCTAAAGCAAAATCCATTCTCACAGATTCTGAATCAAAACCCATTCACTAACATTCTGAATCCAAACCCACTTTACATACCCACATTTAACCAAAATCGATCAAACAACGTTGGATACCAAAACACATACATAGATCCAAATAATCTAGCTAACACATCATTAACTCAAGTTGACGTCCTGCAGACACAAATGCATGCACTTCAAACATAGATGGATAACATGGCAGTGTCTAACAAGAAAACCTTTTTAGCAAAGGATTTATGCCCATTTCCCTTTGATAAATCATTGTACATGACACCTTTCCCTCATGGGTATGTCGTACCAAACTTTCCAAAATACAATGGAAAGCGAAATCCAATCGAACACATAAGGGAATTTTAAATGATGTGCATAGATGTCGCCTACGACCCCACCTATCTTATGAGACTCTTTCCAAGAAGCCTCGTTGGAATTGCACTAGAGTGGTTTTTAGGTCTTGACTATGGCATAAAATCATGGGGCGAACTAGCTAAGAAATTCATTGAAAACTTCTCCTTTAACATCAACCACAAAATAAACATACCGACCTTGTGTCATACTGCACAAGATGAAGGGAAAAATTTTATTGCTTTCTTCCAGAGATGGAGAAGCATAGCCAGTCGATGTCTTGTTGAGATACCTAAGAAATAGAAGGTCGCGATGTTCCAAGAAAACCTCAACCCAAAATTGAGAAGTTACTTAAGGGTACATTGTTGCACATCCTTTACAGAACTAGTTGAAAAGGGCGTCATACTAGAAAAATATCTCATTGAAAAAGGAGAACTTAAGACAGAGACACCCAACAAAAATCCAACTATGCAAAACACCCCCAATGACATAAAAATATTTTGGTCTCGAAACAAAAATGTTACTAATGATGGGGTAGTTGATGCTAAAAATTTACAAGTAGGACCGATCATCACACTGCGAGGACATAACCCCTCTGCCAACACGCTTAGCACTATCAATCAGCCTCCAAACACTGTACAAAACACCCAACATCCACAACAACAGAGCAGGTTTCAAAAACGTGAGTTCACTCCCTTAGGGGAACCCATCGAGTCAGTATTCAAACAACTGTTGCAACACAATCTTATACAACTTCAAGAGCCAAGACAATGCGATCCAAGACAATTTAAACCAGTTTGGTGGGATGAAAATTCCTTTTGTGATTTCTATGAGCTAAGGGACATAACCTACAAAAATTTTGACAACTAAAAAATATCATACAGGATCTTGTCGAGAAGAAAATTATTGAAGTTACCAGACAGAAACAAAAGTCATCAAACACTAATCACAAAGTCTTTTTTGATCCACTACATGACCATTGGAAAGGAAATGTCCCCAGTTTGAGTAAAAAGACCAATATGTTGGCCAATTATGCCAGTGTCAAGCATGATTATAGTGGACCTATCATAAATCATATCCAAACCATCGATGAGAATATCAATACCATTACAATAAATACAACTCCCGAGTGTGTTGTCAACACTCATCAGACTAAGATCACTATCCAAGGTCCTCCATTGCAGCAACAACCATAGAATTCCAAGTTGCATTATGACTTGATCAATTAGGAAAGACCCCAACCCAAATCTCCATCCTGGAACTGTTACATATATCCCCTAAGCATCGATCCATTTTAGACAAAGCTTTACAAAGCACCACTATCCCTAATGATCTCGATGTCAGTCATTTTCAGGAAATGGTAGGCTACTTGACTAATAATCATCATGCCACATTCTTTGAACAAGACTATGCAACTGAGAAGACAAATCATAATGACCCTTTACATCTTGAGGTCCTTGTTGACGACACCAAAGTTAGACAAGTGTTAGTAGACGGAGGAGCAGGGTTAAATCTTTACACTTTAAAATTGATTAAGGCATTAGGTTTCTTGGAAGCATGTGTAGACACCCCCAAAATTATTGTCATTAAGGCTTATGATGATGAGGAACGAAAATAAAAGGGGGTGGTAACACTTGGACTATCAGAATTGGTCCTGCAGTAATGGAGACAAAATTCCAGGTCTTGGATCTCACCCTTCCCTACAACCTTCTGCTAGGAAGACCATGGATTCATGCCATGAAGGAAGTCCCTTCCACGTATCATCAACATCTCAAATTCCCTTACAATGGCATTGAAATAACAATAGATGGTGACCCAGATCCATTCCAATATTGCACTACTCTAAAAAAGATACCACAACGCCAAGTGCCAATAAACCAAGAGGCTTCATCATCCAATTCATCGCATTATGTCGATCCATCCACTCTCACTAGAACATCCACTTTGCCTTCATTTCCTTCCACTCCTAGGGTCGAGATCCAAGACAAGGGTTGTGGAGAATATCATATGAAGACATCTTATTGTGTTAGCCATCTGATTCCTCCTAAATCATACGGTTTACCTATAACAAATAGGAGACAGTTAGTGGTCACTATACACATCCCTCCCTCAACAACCTTTGCAAAATGGGGAGAATTAAGCAAAGAAGCCATACACACAAAAGATGTCACCTCCTGGTTGTATAGAGAAGACCTTGAGAACCTTCCTCACTTGCTCACATTCCTATAGATCAATATGGCAAAGGTTTTACAATCATGCAGAGCAAGGGATATAATGGACATAGTGGTTTAGGTTTACATCAAGATGGGAGGATTGAACCAATCTTTGTTTCTCAGTGGATGAAAGGCTTAGGGCTTGGGTTTCAACCGATTCAAATTGGCGTTCCTAGTACCACATCACCCTTAATCAAGGAAGTAAGTGCTTCAGAAGATATTGAGACATCTCACAAACCATCTGACCAACACTACTGTGAATCCCCCGACTCAAATGAATATGAGTGGGATTCCCTATCCTCCACCTCTTCCATGGACCTTGATAAAAAATTTGGAGAACTTGATGTAATGTTGAAATCCTCACCAAATCCATTGAATTCCTATCCACCAAAGAATATGACAAAATAGGAATGGTTTAAACATTACTATTGGGAATCTCTTGATCCTACCTCTTGGCAACCTGATACATCTATTTTAGATAACCAAACCTTGGCATTAGGCCCACCTTAGAATCCACCTAGATCTAAGCAAAAGAGAAAAAAGGACTTGGTACAAAACTTTTGTGACCATATGAACAACTCAGTCCTTACCTTGACTCCATTGAACTTTGAAAACTATGATGATGACATGCCCTTAGTTTATGCCCAACTCATTGATTGGGACCAACAAGACACACCCGTCTTAGACATTTTTTAGAACGATGAAGCAATTGTTGAATTCCTGGGACTAAGAGAAGGCATACCTAGTGGTGATCACAAGGCTAGATTTACTATTGACTTGGACAATAAATCATATTTTGGGGAATCTTTTCAACCCTCCAGTCACAAAAATAAGAAAAATAATGACAAAAATAAAAATGATGAGTCTCTAGGTGAAAACCGAAAGGTGCCTTTAGACAGTGAAAAAGCCAAAAATAAGGATGCATTTGAAGGAAAAAACCTCTCTGAGGCACCTAAGGATGGAGGTTTGAACATTCTCCCCTTTGCATAGGAAAAGTCAACCATGCTAGTTGAAGAATCAGTGGAAGTAAACATAGGCACAAAAGAGAATCCCCGATTGGTTTATTTTGCAACATCATTGACCAAAGAAGAGCAGCCAAAATTCCACAACTTCTTCACACAGAGATAGATTAATTTTTCCTAGTCATATGCAGACATGCCTGGGTTGGATCTTGAACTTGTTCTACATCACTTGCCCTTACAGCCAGGTGTAAAACCAGTGAAACAGAAATTGAGGAAAATGCACCCACAGATTGCTTTACTAGTCAAGGCAGAACTCAAGAAACTATTAGATGTTGGTTTCATTCGATCAATCGACTATGCAGATTCAATTTCCAATCTTGTACCAGTCACTAAAACAACAGGGGGCATTCGCATCTGCACAAATTTTAGAGATATCAACAAGGCTTGCCCTAAGGATGACTTCCCTTTGCCCAACATTGACATGATAGTAGACATGACTACAGGATATGAGATGTCCCTTATGGATGGATTTTCAGGGTACAACCATATTAGAATTACAACTGAAGAACAACCTAAAACAACTTTCACATGTCCTTGGGGAACACATTGCTGGAATGTTATTCCCTTCAAACTCAAGAACGCTGGAGCAACCTATCATCGTGCCATGACCACTACTTTTCACGACCTTGTACACACTCTTATGGAGGATTATGTCAATGACCTTATTGCTAAATCACTGACAAGGGAAGATCATTTATAGGTTTTAGACAAGATATTTCAAAGGCTAGAAAAGTATAAAGTGAGACTAAATCCCAAGAAATGTGTGTTTGGAGTGAAATCAGGAAAGCTTTTGGGTTATATCATTTCTAGAAGGGGCATTGAAGTGGATCCAAACAAGGTAAAAGCAATCATAGATATGCCTCCACCAACTAATCTCATTTAGCTAAGGACATTACAAGGGAGATTGCAATCCATCAGAAGATTCATAGTGCAATTAGCAAATAAGACACATCCCTTTCAACATCTACTTAAGAAAGGAGTACCCTTTTCAAGGACAGTTAGATGCCAATAGGCTTTTCAACTAATCAAAGAATATCTACTCACACCACCAGTCTTAATGCCACCTGTTGAGGGATGACCATTGATTCTCTATATTTCAGCAACCCATTCATCACTAGGAGCATTGCTTGCATAGAATGACAATGAAGGTCATGAAAGGGAAATATACTATATCAGTCAGACTTTGGTAGGTTATGAGCTCAACTACAATACCATTGAACGTGCTTGTCTTGCAATAGTATTTGCTACTCAAAAACTAAGGCACTATATGCTAAACCATCAGACAATGTTGATTACCAAGATAGATCCTCTAAAACATCTTCTAAGCAAAGTAGCATTAACAAGGCGATTGGCCAAATGGGTAATGATACTTAGTGAGTATGACATCTTGTACGTAGAAAGAAAAGATATTAAGGGACAAGTCATTGCTGATCAATTAGTTGATGCACCGATACAAGCAGATCACCCTTTAGTTGCAGATTTTCTTGATGAGTTTATATTCACCATTGACACAAACACAACATGGAAACTATACTTTGATGGCTCTCATTCAAAGCATGGATCGGGGGTTGGTATCTTGTTTATCACACCATAGGGTGATTATATCCCTAAGTCATTCAGGATTTCATTTCCATGTACCAACAACATAGTAGAATACAAAGCTCTAGTGATAGGATTACACATGGCAGTCAAATGGAAAATCAAGAACCTACAAGTTTATGGTGATTCTCAACTAGTAATCCGACAAGTAAATGATGACTATGAAACTAAGGATGAAAAGATTGCTCCCTACAAAAACATGGAAAATAGTTTTAATGAGTACTTTGACAAGGTTGACTTTCATCAAATACCTCGTGTTCTAAACAGGTAGAAGATGCCATGGCTACTATTGCTTCACTCCTTGACATACCAAGCAACGTGCCTAAGTTTGAGTTTTTGGTAGAATAACTTTTGGTACTTGCCTATGACATCCCAGATTTGGAGATGTTGTGTGAGATTGTTGGTATTGATTCCCCATGGTATAAAGATATCTATGACTACCTCCATGCCAAAATCATACCCCCTGACCTTTCTAATAACCAATGTAGGGAATTCCTCTGCAAGTCAGCCAAATACACCATCATCGAAGACACCCTTTATAAATGTGCCTTAGATAATACCCTACTGAGATGTCTTGATACTGATGAAGCACAAGCAACCTTGCGTGGGGTACATGAGGGTATATGTGGATCCCATTCTAGCAGTCCTACCTTAGCCAAAAATATTATGAGACTAGGGTTACTATTGGCCTACTATGGAAAAGGACTCATATATCTTTGTCAAGAAATGCCGCTAATGTCAGGTACACAGAGATTTGATACATGCACCAGCCCAGGAGCTTCATCCCACAACATCACTATGGCCCTTTTCCCAATGGGGACTCGACCTCATAGGTAAGATATATCCCACATCATCCAATGGCCATAAGTTCATTATCACTACAACCGAGTACTTCACCAAGTGGATTGAAGCTATTCCCATGACCTACATCACCAACACACAGATCTCTAAGTTTATCCTGAACTATATCATCTATCGGTATGGTGTCCCTCAGTCCATAATCATAGATAATGGTCGTCCATTCAAGAACCAAGAAGTTTGTCATCTTTGTGAAGAGTTCCATATCCAACATCATTTTTCCACCCCGTATTACCCACAAGGTAACGGTCAAGCAGAGGCATCTAACAAAACTATCATCAGAATCCTCAAAAAGACTGTCAATGATGTTGGCTGCAATTGGCATTTACAGCTTAATCCTACCTTATGGGCTTATCACACAAGTATATGTACTCCCACTAGCGCCACTCCATATTCCTTAGTATTTGGTTCTGAAGCCATCCTTCCTATTGAGGTCAAGATTCCTTCCTTGAGGGTATCCTTGAAAGGGCACATTGACGATGAAGAGTACCGAGTGTCAAGAATACATGAACTAGAATTCCTAGATGAACGAAGACAGAAGGCATTAGATCATCTCCAAGCATACCAAAATCATCTTCGTCGCAGCTACAATAGGAAAGTCTTGAATAGAAATTTTGACATTGGTGACCTAGTCTTAATGGAGAACCCCAAGAATCAAGCAGAAAGAGAGAAACCAAGAAAGTTTGAACCTAACTGGTTAGGACCCTACATTGTCACAAAAGCCTTTGGATCAGGAGCATATCAACTCTCTACTCCTGAAGGAGAACCATTGTCAACACCCATCAATAGTTTTCATCTGAAGAATTTCTACACATAGCTTCTGAGAGCCTTGTCTTAATTAAATTAAAAAAAAAATCATTACCTAGGTAAAAACCTGGAAAACATGCATCTTGGTAACATCAAAAAAATTAGAAAATTCATAAAATAGTAAAGAGAAATGAGTCGTCCAATAGTGAAAACCACTTCATTGGCGCTTTGGATAAGTACCATGGTGAAAACCTAGCAAATAGGCACCATGTGTAGTTGACTTTGCTCCTTTGTCTACTATCATTCTACTCTAACTTCCCTGTACATATTGCTTAGCCCTATACATATCGCTTATCCCTGTACATATTTCATATCCCTATACATACTATCTATCCCTGTACATATCACCTACCTTTCTCGTCCATCACTTGTACATGCCCTTCATAATAAATGGTAGTCTTTCCCATAACTTGGAACGATTGACATTGAGAACATTTTATATCCCCCGTGTTATCCTATTCAATATCAATTGGTCTTATACTCGACTGGGTGCAGATACTTGACCTATGTCATATCGGTTCTAACATTGGCAGTACTGAAGACGTAAAACCATAGAAAAATCCAAAAACATCACAAAATGTCCTGAGAAAATACAAAAACATCAGAAAACTTCAAAAAGAAAAAATAAATCAAAACATGTCAAAAATCCAAAAAAGTGTCAGAGTTAGTCGTACTTGTCAGTCTTTGTCATTGTCAAACTACATTGCCTCTGCAACTGGACACAGGCAAGGCCATTTTCCAATGTGCCCCAGAGGCATTAGGTCAGTCCTTTTAGGTTTGTCTATATAAAATCATGATTCAATCCATTGTCTATATGGCAAGGTCATTGGTCGTATCGAACTATGAAGTCTCTGCGTGTATAACGTAGGCAAGGCCATCAATCAATGAGCCCCTGAGGCTACACTAGGTCATTCCATTAGGGTTCATCACATTCACTATCACACACATCTTATATTTGTAGTCAGTCTTGTCAGTTAAATTCTAGTCGAACTATGAGGTCTTTGCATGTATAACATAGGCAAGGCCATCAATCGATGAGGCCTTGAGGCTGCACTAGGCCAGTCCTTTAGGGTTCGTCGTTACACACAGTCAATTGTCAACACATCATATCAAGTCATGCATCAACCTGGTGAACAAGTCATCAATGTCTCTAAGTCAAATCAAACAAATTGCCAAAGCAATAATAAA
Source organism: Sequoia sempervirens (assembly GCA_007258455.2). Taxonomy (NCBI): domain Eukaryota; kingdom Viridiplantae; phylum Streptophyta; class Pinopsida; order Cupressales; family Cupressaceae; genus Sequoia; species Sequoia sempervirens. The sequence continues at coordinate 20,483 of VDFB02256363.1, read as the reverse complement.
AACAAATCAACTTATATCTGCTACAGGATGTGTCCTTCCTGAAAATAGATAGTATCAAAACAATCAACTTATGTCTTATACAGGATGAGTCCTTCCTGAATACCGACACTATCAAACAATCAACATATCCTTACACAGGTTATCACACCAACAACATCAGACTCAACATCTTATACGATACATGTCTTTCTGATACTAGGCTTTGTCATGCCTTATACAGATAGTCATAACATCGACACCAAACTTAAAGTCTTATCCGGTATGTGTATCTCCTAAAATCGGGCTCTATCAATCAATCATCTTATCAATCAAAACAATCAAACAAACAAGATCAAGTTTTGGAAAATATTTTACTGGCTTTTGACTTTATGGCTTATTTATCTTATCATTTCATTTGACTTTATGATGGGAATTATGTTACTAGCTTTCTCAAGGATGTCCCATGAAGGATTTAGAGAAGCAACGATGTATCACAATTCTATTTTCTTTGACTATTGTCTGTTAACTGTATTTTCATTTTTATGATTGGAATCCTGTTACTAGCTTTCTCAAGGATGTCCCATGAAGGATTTAGAAACAACGATGTATCAGAATTCTGTTTTCTTTAACTGTTGTCTATCGACTGTCTTTTAAATTTGATTTTGAGTCATGTTACTAGTTTCCTCAAGGATGTCCCATGAAGGATTTAGAGGAGTGATGAGGTCTCATGACCCGTCTTTTATTTTGTTTGTTGTTTGTGGTTTTCCTTACAAAAAGACTGAGGCAACTTTTCCCTTAGTATGAGTTACGACAATCCTTGTCTACGACTGTCTATTGTTAGCAAGTGGATGACCTTGCACACCTTGATCTATGTCATATCATAGTGTTTATCTCCATTTGTATTAGTTACCTCCCAATGATGATAAAGTACAAAGCCTTTTGTGATACGACAAAATATCAAAGATTGCTAATACTAACATCAATCTCTTTTATTATTCATCTTCTTTCTGCACTAACATTTCTCCTTTCTTGCATTATGACGGAGTCCTGTGATAGAAAAAAATATAAAGCATCCTACATATGCATTCATGTGAGAAACATCATGTAAAAAACAAAACATACATCATAAATCATACATGTATATTGCATTTCAAAACCACAAAAACATAGGCATCTATCATATCTAGGAAATCATGGCATAATAGGCATTCATCATCATAGATTACATAACAAAAACATCACATGTACATAATAGTTGTATATATATGCATCACATTATATTCATCATCATCAAATGTATAGCATCACATATAGATAGCATTGTATAAGTAAACATCACATTGCATCTTATAATCATAAATTGCATCTCATAATCATAAATGCATATATCATAATATAGAATCAACATCACATCATAAGCCACATAAACATATCATCAAGTAGATATAATCATCCATCACATAAAAATATATGGAACATTTGCATAAAGAAAAGACTGCATAATCAAAATAGAACTGCATATCATTATAATCGCCGCCAAAATCATATATATATATATCACTCAAAAAGTGTCACATCACAATTTCATAATGTATCAATAATATGAAGCCCATAGACTAAATGATCAAAGTACAATGTCTATCAATAAATATCAATACATGTCCCTATCTAGAACTCCCACCGCTACCATGACTAGATTGTGAAGGTGAATGATGCTGGGATCCTGATGACCTGTGTGCAGAAGGAGGCCTGTCATATGGCCCAGATCTATGTGGCCCCTCAACCCCCTCTGTGCTCACTATCCTGGTATGAGTCCTGGTGTGTGTCCCGCCCTGAGACCTGCCGCTATGTGCCTGTGAAAAACTGGGCGCCCATCTCTTTGGAGGAACCTCTGCCTCATATAGGTCTTGGTAATAAGAAGCCCTCTCACCAGATCTGACTAGCTCTCAAGTGAATGCATCAACTGGCCCACTGCAAAGAGCTCTGATCTTTGAAAACTGTTGCTTGGTCTCCTATCTTTGAGCTATGGCCTAGGATCCCTATCCATATATGCTTTGTCTCTCTCCATCTGTAAGGCATCCTGCTTTGACATCAAAACCCTAATCCTCTCCTCCAAGGATGCAATTTGAGCACAAAGAGTCACAGTATCCTGATCAATGGCCTCTGTATCATCCTATCAAACTCTCTCCATCCCATCATCCTCATCCTCCATCTCCTCTAGAATCCTACCACAGAGCTCTCACTCCTGATCATCCTCGTCCTCATCATCTTGATATATACCTAGCAGCCCAAGGGCATCTATCTCTGCCTCCTCCTCTGCATGCTCTTGTGGAATATCCTCCTCCACATGCTCCTCCTCCACATGTACCTCCTCCACATGTGCCTCCTCAACATGTGCCTCCTCAACATGCACCTCCTCTCTACCAATCTCCACATCAAACATTTGAACATCCTCTCCCTCTCTCTCCCCCTCATGGACAGGTGACAAAGGTGGACCTCATCCTCTCTGACCATGTCTCCCTCAGCCACCACCCCTCTGACCACCTCCTCTACCATCCCCATCATCACCTCTCCCACCTCCACCCCTTCGACCTCTGCCTCTTCCACGTCTATTGCGCGGCCTTGTCCCTCACCACTCTACTGGTGCATCATGATCGAGATCTATAAGAGGTACTAGCCTCACAACAACTCACCACCAATCATATGCCTCAGTGGTGCCAGGATCTGCTAACCCGTCTCTCCATCCCCACTTCACTCGATGTAACACATCATTTTCTACCTCTATTATAGCCACAAGAATCTCTGCACCCCATAGTGTAACCTCTCTAGAAGACCTTGCATACTTTGCTCAGCCTTGAGGCTCATCTTGAACCTCTCCAAAGTGTCTCAAAACTCAGTTTGGAAAATGCCTCTCAATAATGTGGACATGTGAAACTGTTTGACCAATCAGGTACTGAGTCTACCTGCAATACACCAGATGCTCATCCTCATCTGACCACTGAGGGAAATCCATGTATAGCCGCCAAATAAATTGAACCATCGTATCAATGGCATGCCTGTAATAGCCCATGTCTCCGACATGATGCTGAACATTAGCCCTCGCATAACAGAAGGCATATGGTGATCCATGTTGCACATCAACTGTAACTAGAAAATGAAAAAATAGCTATGTGTTCCCACGCCCATACCATCAGGAGCGTGGTACCACAGCTCATCGACTGTGCCTCTCTATATGCAATATCATGTAGGTGAAAATATAACATAGCTAAGAGACAAGGGCCCCAAGCATAGACATCTTACCTCTCTAGCATCCCTACCAACATCTCCCCCCATCCTACCGGGAATCCATGCCCACGTCGGTTAGGAAGAACTATGCCACCTATCAATGTAAATAAAATATAGTCTAACTGCCTATACCTCTGTGCTAGGACATGCCACCTAATCTCATAATGATCAATACCTAACTTTCTAATGTCCTGATGGGGGTATTATCTGCACTTCTCAGAGAATCCCCTCTGAGTATCATACATTGCCCTAGTGCCTCTAATAGGAAATTTGAGAATCCTATATACATCCTCTAAGGTAACTGTCACTGCACTAGTAGGCAGATGGAATGACAATGTCTTCGAATGCCACCACTCACACAACGCGGTCAACAATCCCCAGTTTTCCCGAATAATGGGCATGTATGTCACATGATATAAACCAAGGTGCCATAAAAACTATTTCTCCCCACTCCGCAAACTGTCACGGAAGCAGAAAGTCAACGGTCTCGACTCACGAGTATAGATAGGGTCCAAAACAACCTACAATGGCATTCTACCTGCCTCATGTTAGAATCAATAACCTAGACTAGTTCAAAATTACAAAATTACATCCCCATCAAATGCGTCATTCTTTTGCAAATGCATTACAAAAAATAAAATGTGTCTCACAATGTCACATGCGTCCATTCAACAAGCAAATGTGTTCTACCATGCAAATGCGTATATATACAGTCATGCATACTAAACATGCTATTCAAATATGCAAATGCGTCAGACAACACCAAATGCATTACATTTTCCTATATGTAATAATTTTAAATGCAAATGCGATGCAAATCCACATATGCATTCAACTTTAAAACAATTGTGTCTAAATATCAAAATCCTATGCTAAACTATGACGTGAAAATTACAGATGCGTAATTCCACATACAAATGCATCATTTACGCGTACCAATGCGGTTAATTAGGAAAATGACACATTACAAAAAATTCAAATAAATGCATTAAAAAGCGTGAAAATTAAAAATTCAAAAGTCTCTGAATGCGATATGTGTGATGATGAGTGTGTGGAACATGAGACATCATCACTCAGAAGTCCAGAGCAAAATCTCAAATTTCTAAACTATGTGGGTGCAAATGAGTTGAATTTTCACCCTTTTTGCTATTTATACCTAGGGTTTTGATAGCATTTCTTCTGACCTTGTCTATTGGTCGTGTATTCTTCTAACTTCTTTCGACCATACACGTACCTAACACCTCAAAATTCATTTCTGTCAACTCCACTGCATTTCTGGCTATCAAATTGACTATTCAGGACTATTTCCAAATTTTTTGACATTTTTCAAAAATTTGTCAATTTTCCCGAGGGGGCATACCTTCATCTATTTTACATTGGGGCATGTTTTTGAGCGATTTTCTTTGACACAACGCCAAAATGACATTGTATCAAAGAGGGGCAAAATGTAGACACTGAAATTTGGTCTAAGCCTGCGACTTCAATTTCTTCATAATTCGTATCTTCATGGTCATGATTAAATAATGTTAATTATTTAATTATTCTCTAAAGTCCTTTATTCAACTATTAATTAAATAAGCTTAATTATTTAATTAATTCACTTTAACATTTATTCAACTATTAATTAAATAATCTTAATTATTTAATTAATTCACTTTATCTTTATTCTATCTTGATTAATTAAATAAACACTTTTTATTTAATTACGTCACTAATTAACTTTATCCTTCTTTTTAAATTAAATAAATTCTTATTTAATTTATATTTATCATATTTCCAACTATAATTAAATAAATACTTTAATTATTTAATTATTCATTTAACCTTTTCTTTACTTAATTAAATAAATCTTATTTATTTAATTAATCCCTAAATGTCAAATCTTGAATTAAAATAATCATTTAATTCATAAAAGTCTATTTTGAACACATTCTTCTATATTTGGATAAACACTTAAGTTATCTAAGTATTCACTCTCACTCGACTCGAGATCTATTTAAATCGATCAGTTATCTCCTGATTTAATGTCTGAGTTGCTTTCACGAATAAACTCTCTGTCATATCAGTCAGTTATCTAGTTCTAACTCATATGCATGCACATGCTTATTAATTAAATATATTTATTTAATTAATTAAATCTTGTGTGTGCATTCGAACAAAACGTTGCTTTTTAATCTATCTTTATCTTTGTCGTGCAAAGATAATTCTTCTATTTTCAAATACCAAACTCAAAGATTAAATCATAATTTAATCTTTATCTCTATTCTTAGTTTTTATCACTCAATTCAATACTAACAGTTATCATAATGCATGTCAAATCCTTTGATCTCAATCGTTCGTTGATCTTTTGATCTTGGCATCTCGTTCGAATGATCAATTTTCTATAAATTGATTTGTCTTTCATCATTTCAATCTCTCCCGAAATCTTATGACTTTTGGAAGCATATCTATTATCTGAATCTTCTATATTTTTCTAAATCACTATCAGAGGCTATACTTGCACAAGAGAAATCTGAGGGAAATTATACCAACACGGTGAAATGGAGAAGGGAAATCGAGGTCATACATGGAACTATGTAGATATTGGGTGAGATTGTTCAGTTTATTTATGTTTTAGCTTTCCTTTGTTCTATGTTGTTTAGCATAGATTGCATTAGAGCTTGAATTGCATTGTTGTGTGTCATTTGACCTTTGTTGTTCTCATGATGTTACAAGTATTGCAAGCAGAAATATCGAAGCAATACATAGTGTAATGAAGCCATGTGTTAAAGAAGGTGGCAAGTTGAAATGGAAGGTTGCACAAAGTATGTGATGATGTGATGTGATGGTGAATGAATTGTACTAGAGTGTAATTGTTGCATGTTGATGTGACATAAAGGATGATAAACAATAATTGCTACAAGTAAAATGGAATTGAATGAAAGGAAGTGTTATGGGATGTGTTGAAAATGAAGTGGAAATAGGTGTTATGGGTAACTAAAAACAAGTCTAGGTCCTATATTTATATTCCTCAAGGATGTTGCTACAGGTCTCATCGATTTCATCTTTTTCTTGTCACAAAATAGTTTTTGGTGAAAGAATATGGTGCATGTGTGTGCAAGTGTGGTGTTATTGAAAAATTATACCTGTGATGCATCAACACATGATCTGATTGGCTCATCCTCTAATGTAGAACTTGATGTGTCATGCTTATCTATCTTATGGGTACTTTGTTTTGCATTGAACTGTTGTTGCAGATGATTTAAGAAGTCCTCCTTTTGCAGTGTCCTTTTATAGAGCTTTGTTTTGTTCCCATTGACCAATAATAAAAATCATACTAAATCTATTGTTGTTAATTGAACAACTCCATTGTGAAAAACATGTTGAATCTCATAGGGGCCAAATCATTGTGTTTGTAACTTTCCCTTATGGTATTTATACCATAAACTTTATAAAGCAAGGCCCAATCACTTGTATTGAAATCCTTTGTCTCTATGAACTGATTGTCCCATTTCATTCTTTGTTTTGGTATTATTTCAGTATAGTGAATTGCCTCCATTTGTATCTTGTTCAAAGTATTAAGATTATGTAATCTCTCTTTCTATGCTACAGATATATCCATCCTTTTTTGTACTGTTCTACAAATATTCTTATATTCAAACTCAATGGGAGGAAAATCTTTTTTCCATACACTAGTTCATATGGTGTAAACCTCGTTGTAGACTTCCATGTTGTCTTGTAAGCCCAAACTTCTTCAGGTAGCCTCAAGCTACCCAAACTTGACCATTAGCATGGGGGTAGTGGCATGTGGATTTCCTATGTTTGATCTCATGTTCCTATACTATTTTGTTGATCAGATCATAAGTGAATTGATGCCCTTGGTCTGTTAGTACTTCTCTAAGAACACCATACCTTGTGAAGATATCTTCATAAATAAACTTAGAAAATTTTCCCTCTCTTAAAAATTGTAATGCTTTTACCTCCACCCAGTTTGTAAGATAATTTGTGCAGACCAAAATATATTCTGTGTTATCTAATGTTGGGTCTATATGACCAATAAAATCCAATCCCCACTTGTCAAATGGTGCAATGACTAATTGGGGTCGGAGTGGCATTTCATCACTCCTAGTAGATCTTCCCATCCTTTAGCATCTGTCACACGAGTTCTTGTATACTTGACTACATCCTTGTGAAGTGTAGGCCAATAGTAGCCAGTGTTTAAAATTTTGAGAGTTTTTTAGTTGCAAAGTGCTCTCCATAGTGCTCATCATGACATGTCTTTAGAATTGTGGACATGGAAAAATTATCCCTTTTTTCTTGCTTGATTTGGGAATAATTGATCATAAATTGGACTTAATGAGGCCTTGATTTAGTGTTGTGAGGTCTTTTACACATCCACATTAGGTCTTGGACCCTGCAAATTGAATAAAATGCATGTCTTGTAAGGTGTTGTAAAGAATTGTAAATGACTTTCACACTTTTCTTGACTTTAATTAAGCATTTAAGTCTAATATTATTTTAATTCAAAAGTTAGTTTTTCCCTCTTCTTCTATAATTAAATAATTATTTTAATTATTTAATTATTCATTAGCCTTTTCTCTCTATAATTAAATAAATGTTATATTTATTTAATTATTTATCATTTCTTTATCTCCCCAATTAAATAATTATTTTTAATTATTTAATTATATAATTTATTCTCACCTTTCTTTTGAAATAAATAAAAAATATATTTTATTTATTTCTCCTATGTTAGCCACCTAAATTAAATAATATTTATTATTTAATTTCTCTTATCACCTCTTTTTCTGTGCCAATCTTATCTTCCACCTCAATTCTTTATCTATCCATGTCTTTCTTCTCTCAATTAACCTCCACCCTTGATTAAATTATTTTCTAATTTAATCTTGGCCCTTGATCATGATCCTTATTCTTAACTCTTCTCTATAAAAGGATACCTTTAACCCTAATTCATTATAATCATTCATCATTCATTCATAATTCAATCACCAATCATCATATTGTCAAGTCAAGCAAGCTAGGGTTTTAACATTTTAAGTCTTCACAAGGTCATCAAGAGCAAGATTCTTCATCCATTGTTTCAGAAATCCAAGATCCATCATCATGGAAATTCTCTAATTGCATTGTTTCATTCTTCATTACTTTATTTCATCATTTTGGTTTAATTACCTAAACGAGGTTTGACCAAGGCAAACCCCCAATCCCTAACAATCAACATTCTCTCTCTCTTCCTTTGTGTGATTGCAGATTTAGGTATAATGAGGACTTGGAAATCATTGAAGAATAGGTTGAAGACTTATTGGAGTCTCCATCTTCCTTGTAAGGTCAAAATATCAACAAAAAGTCACTTTCAGGCTCGAAAATTAGAGTTTCAGAACTTGATACCAGTCAGGAACCGAAGTGCAGACCCAGGGCTTCTGTTTCCACTTTTGAATTTTTAGAAATTCAGAAGTGGACTAAGTCACCAATAGTGGTGACTTAGTCCCACTAAATCTATTTTTCAAAGCTTTTTGTATATTTGGATACCCATTTGGCCGAAATGGGTTTCTGAGCAATTTTTCCAGATTTGGGACTAAGTTGCCCATATTGGCACAAGTGTCCCAGTTGACTTTTGCATCAATTTCACCAGGATTCCAGACCTTCATTCCATCCTTTTTCAACCTCCAAGTGCACACATTTTGTTTTACATGTTTCTGTTTAGTTTTGTTTACATTTCTAGGTCATTTATCATATGTTTGTATATCACAATGTGTTTTCAAACAACATGCATTTCTTAGGTTTAACATTAATAAATCATTTCCTTTTTCAGTTTATTGCATTAGGAAATTACATTTAGGCATATTACACCCCACATCACATCAATCTTTGAATGTGAACATTGCATTTTGGCCCCAATCTTTCTCCTTTTAGGTGAAAAACCCTAGAAGGAGCTTAAAGCATTCACGTGCCAAAATATTTGGTTACAAGAATATCATAGACTTCATCCCCTTTGGTGCATTTTATCATTATGTTATAAAACCTTATATAAAATAGATATCCATCTACCCATGAATAAGGAAAAACTCTCTCAACTAGATGTGTCTTTTCTATTAGTGAGAGATGTGGTTTCATCCTTGCAACTAGATAATTAGCTATATCTACATACCAAGGTGTATGCATGGATAGGGAGAATAAATGTTCATTAGGAAAGGATACACCAACAATATCCTCTATTGATTTTTTTGGTAATCTTGACAGGAAATATGCTACTAGGTAAAAGCACAATCATGTGTCACACTTTATAAAGGAATCGGTCAACAACAACAAAAATTTTGAACTTCGACCATATAAAAGTGGTCTTTATGTTTTTAATTTCAAAATGATGTAAACTAATGAAATGTAGAACTTTTGATGAAGTTTATTCCTGTAATTTTTTACATTTAAAAAAATAAATTGTTTTCATTACTTTTTATCAATTTAAGAACAAATTTTGGAATCTTTGAAAATTTCAAAATATGAGCCGTCAAGAAATAGAATTAGAAAATATTTCATTTCTCTAATTTTTTTCTCCAAATAGGTAACTTCAATATCTAGTGCATGGAAAGAAAAAATCAAATTTTGATGTATATTTTCTCGTAATAACATTTTAAATTCAAACTTGTCAGAATTTAACAGTTTTCATGAGATGTCAACTATTGTCTATTTTTTAATCATTTTCAAAAAAAAATTATGCAACTTTTGAAGAATATATCGCTTTTATTGCTTACATAATTTTTAAAAATTAATATGTTTAACTATTTTTTTTAATTTCGTATCAGCCTCTTTTTTAACTTTGACAACCTACTTGCATTATTTTAAAAATAAAATATATTAAAACTAATCAAAATATCAAAAAATTACATATTCGGATTCACCACTCTGAGCTCTACAAAAGGGTATTTTTCTTCTTTTTTTTAAAACATCATTCTGACTAAAGAAATACTTAGCTAAAGTTGAAAGTTTCAGAAAATTCTAAAAAAAATTGAGTTGCCTACCAACTATGATGCCACATAGACAGTTTCAGTAGAAACAGTTTCTATAAAAAGGGTTTTGGCCGAAATCTTTTCTATAGAAACTGTTTCTACCGAAACCCTTTCTATAGAAACCTCGCACATTAAAAAAACCAATTTCAAAGCAGGAAAAAGAAAATTTTGATTTTTTGGGATTCAGGCGAAACTTATTCAGCTGAAACTTGTGTGCAACATAATAAGCCACGTGGTTTTAGTCAAAAACTATTCGGCCGAAACCTTTTCGGCTGAAAATATTTTGCTCGGAGCTATTTATTTGGCCAAAAGTGTAACACAACTTTGTGCTTTTACCCTACTACATTGGCCTTTCCTAGTTTATCCATAATTATGATCTCAAATTCTTACATTAGTAATAACCATCTTACAAGTCTTCCTCTAACCATTGGTTATTCATTAGCTATCTTATTGTTGTATGGCCTATGTGAATAAAAATAGAATATCCTATGATGTAGTTTCTAAACTTATTAATGGCATAGACTACTACCAATATTTCCTTTTCAGTGACTATATAATTAAGATCTACATGTTGAAGATTCTTGTTGATATAATAGATGGAATATTCTAAATTTTCATCTTTTTTTCCTAAAACAACACATATTGCAAAATTAGATGCATTTGTATGTATGTGAAAAGGTATTGTCTAGTTTGGTCCTCTTAAGATAGGGGTCTTAGTGAGTGATTCTTTGAGGGATTCAAATGCATTTTGGCATGTAGGGGTCCAATAAAATTCCATATCTTTAGAGAGAAGAGCAAATAATGGGGTTGTTGTCTTATTAAAATCCTAGATAAACATCCCATAATAACCAGCATGAACAAGAAAACTTTTGGCATCCTTTGGTTTTTGAGGAACAAGCAGAGTGGTGATTACTTCTATCGTGTTGGGGTCTACCTATATCCCCTTACTTGACACAAAGTGTCCCAATACCACTCCTTCAATCATCACCATGAAACATTTTTCTTGACTCAAGGAAAGGTTGTGCTCTTGACACCTTTGTAGGAATTTCTTCAAATTAGTGAATGCTTCTTCATAAGTATTCCCAAAAGTGGTAAAATTTCCCATGTAAATTTTCGTTGAATTGGGGGAAAAGTCTAAGAATATACTTAAGACTGCCCTTTGAAATGTTGTAGGAGCATTACATAACCCAAATGGAAAGATAGAATATGCATACATACCCCATGGGCAGGTAAAATTTATCTTGTCCTGATCCTCTAGAGCTATTTTAATATCTGATTATACCCACTGAACCCATCTAAGAAGGAGAAATATTGCTTCACTGCTAAGGAATCTAGTACCTAATCAATAAAAGGAAGGGGAAAATGGTCTCTTCTTGTTGCTACGTTCAATTCTATGTAATCAACACATACCCTCCATTTTCCTCCCTTTTTGGGCATAATCACCAATGGGGATACCCATTGGTTGTCATATATTAGATAAATGAACCCTACATCTAGCAACTTCTATAATTTTTCTTTGACTATGTCAGACATAGATAGATTCATTCTTCTCTAAGGTTGCCTCACTGATTTGTAGCCTTCATTAATATAAATTTTGTACATGCATAGGTGAGGATCTATACTTTTCATATCATGATAGTCGTATTTGAATGTGGTTGTGTGTGCTTGTGGTATGGTTAATAGTGAATATTGTTGTGCAGTTGTCAATTGGTTGTTGACATTTAGTGTTCTTATCAGTGTAATCTCTATGGCCAAGGCTTATGTCTTAACAGAGGCAATGTCAAGACCTACTAAATTGGGATTGTAATTGTGGGGTAGCAACATATGAAAAAGTTGAGAGGTACACTTAGATGCATCTATAGGTATCATGTTATGTAAAGTACAATGTAAGCATGTGAGACAATTGTATTTTTGTAGGTCCCTATCATAAGAGTTTTGCATAATTTTTGTAAGGACTTCATCTTCATCGTGGGTTTCCAACATTGGGCTATGTTCAATGGTCATTAGTGTTTGTAATGATGACTAGTTATCCTCATCAAGGGTGAACCATACAGTTTGATCCAAATATGTATGTGGTTGTGTAGGTGGTTAAAGGACTAGTTTTTTTGTCACATTTCCATTGGAAATTATCATATTGCTAGACCTACAACTGATGAATGCATCTACAGTAGCCAACCATGACCTTCCTACAATTAAGGGGTATCCTGTTAAGTTTTCTTTATGTTGTAAAACCATAAACCTACATGTATTTCCGTATCGGTAGATTTTGACTGGTTTTGACGACGTATCGCCGAATGCACTTCGACAAGCTTTCAAATGTCAGGCAAATTTTGACTAAATAATAGCAACGAACAATCGTGAAATTCCTCGACGAGCCATCGCCGAAAAATTGGTCAAAATGTACCGCTGCCATGAGTCCAATGTGATGACCAAGTCTTCTATAATACCCCATGGTTTAACAATTGACCTATCCGCTAATTGTAAAATAGTAGGCATGACTAGAGCTCCATTAACTAAAGTTGTTTCATGGTTTCCTTTTTCATAACATTTATGGTTGCTCCTAGGTCAATTAAGGTGTTTTTATGAGAGTTCCATTGATTTGGACATCTACTACAGGGCTCCCAAGGTCTGCATATTTAGGAACAACTATATTTCCTAACATGATGTCAACAAGTTATCTTGAGACATGCATAGTCTAGTGGTCCTTATGTTTTCTACCTGGCTTCTTAAGGCACAAATCTCTCATAGTTATTGTTTATATTGGTACTTCCTTAATTTCTTGAATCAAGTGTATTTTTATGCAAATATTTCTAAGTTGGACCAATAGGTCAGATTCGTTTTTTATATAATGATGCTTTTGTATAGTTAGTGTTTTAGGGAATGGTGGTTGTCGACTTATGATGTCTGGGTGACCTTGACTTTATTCAGGTTCCTTTAGTTGTTTGTCCAAAAAATTTGTTGGGATCTCCTCCTCAGTAAGCTTTGTGATGTGAGGAGATGGAGGCCCAACAATAATTTTCCATGAAAAGCTATTTGTGCCCATGGGCCTAGTAGTGTAAGTGGCTTATTGGATAATGGAAAGGAATGTAGGGATGCAAAACTTCCTATGATCAAATGAAATATTTTCACTGGCATTGGTATAAAAAATGAGCTTCTAGGGTTCCTATATCTAATGTATGGGTATATGACCTAGGAAAATTAATTGTCCCTAACATCTTTATAAATGTGGAATTCATCAAATGCACAACTAGAAATTATGATGAAAATGTTAGAAGTATCATATCTACAAATGGTGGGCAGTTAGTAACAATTGACAAAGCTACCATATTTTAGGTCTTTGGTCTAAAACTAGTTGCAAAAAAGGTCATAGAATTTGATCTCTTCATACAAAAATACCAACAAGACAAGCACAGTTTCAAGGTATAATGGTTACCAAAGCATAGATTGAAGGGGTTTGATAAGAGGTATGTCAAAAATATTACAAGTGAGACAGATCCCTTCAACATTGATATGTTTTAAGACTACTTCATCAAGATCTACCCTATTCTCTACTAAGTCTTAGGAGGAGACAATAAGAATAAGCTCCTTGTGCCATTAATGTACATGGCAATAGATATACAAAACCCCTTGGTAGATAATGATTTTGAATTTGCTACCTATAATTCTAATAACATCTACAATCGATTGGTAGAGATCAAAAAAACCAACAAGGTAGTGAACTTCAAGTGGTACTCTCTTCTCTACCACATGTTTTTGTATGAAGGAAGAACAAAGTGGGATAAAGCACTACAAGTTCAAATGGAAAATGTTATTAAAAATTCTCTCCCTATCCAATGTTGGACTCATGTCTGGGACATGCATTGTGACTCAACAAGCTATGTTATTCATGGGAGTAGAAGAGGGAAGATTGCAAAAATAAATCGTGGATTTCTTAAGACCCAAGGATAGAGTGTCTAAGCTTAGTGTGCAACACAATTGGGGAGACTAGTATCTCCACTCTGATTCAACTATGATAATAGTATATGGGTCCCTTATGGGACCTCATATTATTCCAAGATATGTTTCTCTAAGGTTGGCATATTTGGAAATAATCTGACAGCTTAATGAATCATATAAGGCTTACCTCAATGGGAATAGGAAGGGCTCTTTTTTCCATTTCTCCACATTATTTTTAGAATTCATAGTAACAAGAGAGGGACTTGAACTCATCTACCCCTTGTTGCAAACTTATAAGATGGTTCAAGAAGGTGTAAGAGCATTTGATCATGAGGGATTCATCAACCAGGTCAAGACAAGCATTAAGAGATCATCTTTTCTCATCAACTCCTCTTTGGTGAGGATGTAATAAAAAATCACCTCACTAATAAGGAGGTAAATGAAACAAGAAAGAAGTGTGTTGCCTTTAGAAAGCTCGAGGACATAAAGGCCAAGAAAATAGCAAGTTATCTTGGGGCCTATGTAGAAATAAAGGATCTTATCACCAGTATCCAAGTGGTGTTGAAAAACATTGATAAATTAATTGGTAAAGCCTCAATGATGGAGGAAAGGCCTTCCTACCAACCACAAGTGGATCCTATTGTTTATTCATTTGTTAGAAAAATAAAATGACCAATAATAAAGGATCCAACTCCTCAAGAACAATCATCAACAACACCCCCATCTCCTCAATAGGCACATTCAAATTGTTAACCAAAAACACTATTCAAAGATACATTCTTAATTAGAAAGATAATAGGGAAAAATATCCAATCTTACTCAATAATACTTATAGTTTTTTCCTACATATAGCACAAGCGATCTTAAGGAATGCCATCCCAAGTACAACCCAAATCTGACACGTAGCTAACAAAAATGGACCATCCATATCTCATACAAATACATGTTATTCACCTCATTAAATCCTACTAACCAAATTTTTCATCATTATTGGACACACGTTATCAAATTTTCCTAACTCATTCATAATCATCTAATACAAATTTCAGCCTCAAATCAAAGCCTACTGAAGAGGGAAGGTAAAAAAAAGGAACAACCCTAAACCTTGGAGTTGCCCTCCTAAACCATCCCCTATGGACTTGAGGTCATAGGGGCATCTTTCGTCCAAGGACTACCTACATACTCGCTTCCAAATGGGATCAAAGTCACATGTAGTTCTCCTGACAAGGTCTCTCTCAAGGAACATACACTTGGAATTCCTACATAGAAAACCGCTCAAGTCTAATTAATAAATAAGGGAAAAATACTTTTCCACCCAAGGGGTTTAATTAAACCTGATCATTTAACTAATATTAATTTTCAAAGCCATGTGTGTACCCATATTCATGACAGGATAACAAATCTAATATATAATAGTACCTTGATGTCAAGTGTAACTTGTATCCTGAAGATTCAACTTAAGATTCACTTGAATATACTTCAATTAATTCAATGATATCAACTTTGAACATATATCACAAGGGGATCAACGTCAAAAGGTTTACTCATGAATATCTCACTTGTTAAAGTAGTTAATTCACTTCCACCTTGTAAGATATGAATTCTCTACTCTCAACCTACAACATGTTATTATTTGTTTCTTGCACATGTAGCTTATATTTTCAAATTTAGGACTTCTCATTTAATGTAGAAACATGATCAAATGATAGGACCAAAATTTAATGTTCACTTTACCAAGCATAGAGGTACCAAATGTGATTACTAATCCCTTCATAGTGATAATCTCTTTATCAATATGTAGTGAGTAATAATAACATGCAATATCATATAACAAGTCTAATCCATAACTAACAAAAGAAATCTATGAAACAAAAAAATCCAAATCTTGAGCATAGACCAAATAATAGGTTTAGTTATCAAATTCCCTTACCAATATGATGCCTTTGTCTATAAGAAACAATTATTATAAAATGGTCTATGACAACTTGACATAGGCTATAATATTTATTTTATAACATATAGTATATTCAAATTCAACCTTTAGTTAAAACTCAAACACAACCACATAAATTGTTTCCATGAATACATTACGCAATACCCAATTTTGTAATGAAAATGGGTAGCATAACTCAACTTAACTAGCACTTTTTAATTATTAAAGACTTGCACAATGATAACAATCATCACGCTCTTTTAACTTTTCAACATTTGACCATCAAATGTTTACAAGGGTTTTCCTGACACAACAGTAACCAAAAATATTAGTTTTAGTATTAATTAACATGCAGACCAGCAAGGAATAAACACAACTTTTAGGCACTCGGTGCATTTCTATAGCCTGTAAAATAGGTCTCAAGTAGACATAACCACATTAGTTGTTTAATTGACCTATTTTGAATGAGCACAATTTACAATGTTCACAGTATTTCTCAATAAAACTAAGGGTCTCATGACTTTACAATTTCCATATAATTTATCATGCTTTTGATCAAAATTTCATTACCACAATGTTATAGGTTTGCTAGTGTCTTATCATACGAACTTATTTTCCAAATTCTATAAAGTTTATTATGCAGTCTATGCTTCTAAATAGGGTAATTTAGACGACATCTTTTAAATCAGATTTATGGATACACACGAAACATTTCAAGGAACTGTTTTTTTATAATACCAAGATAAAAGTAGAATGATATCATATGAATATGATTTGGATAGTTGATATCATATGTTTAAATTTTTAAAGTAGCTTAAATGAAAAATTATTTAATATTTTTCTTTACAACCATTCTAAACAACCCTTCCATATAACTTATACCAAAATTTAATATTAAAACATTTATCAAATGAACACTAGTATTAAATCTGCTCCTCCAACTATCTCAGATGCCTAATGTCTCGACTCACAAGATACATGAAAGGATTTCCAATGTAGACTTTAGTTTAGACATCATCTAATCATAGGTCATTTTCCTGATTTCTAACTTGTCCTCATTGCCATTAAAGTTTGCTTACAAATCCCAAAAGCATGCTCACAGAAATGACATAAACACAACCTTGTAAATCTGCACCTCTCCATAGCAGTTCCCATGGGTGGAAACACCCAATCTTTACAATGTAAGAGGAGTTGTGTGGTGTTTCTGGTCTCCATCACTCTTCCTTCTCCAATCTGAACCCAAGCATGGCAATCGCTAGACATCCTTTTTTTCTCTTTCAACCAGCCTCTCGGCCTTTTTTTCGAAACCCATTTTGTACCTCATCCCAATATCATTACAATGGATTATACCTCTGATTGCAAGCAAGGAAAGCCCGAAAGTCTCCATGCCTTGCGGCCAGATATAACAAAGTCTCTGAAAGAGTCAATGCAATCCATTTAAATTAATACATCAATATTTCTACTTTAAATTAATACATCAATATTTCTACTGATAAAGAAATAGTAATTGAGAACGTCTGACCAATTCTTGCCAATAGAAGTAGCCTGGTTGAGAAATACTTTACAAGGTACAATCTTACCAGAACTCAACACCTAATGCCAAAATAATTGCATATTCTTGGATTCCAGTCTTGACATTTTCTTATGTAGTAAGAGGAAAAATTCGAATACTGGGCAGGTTACAAACATAAAACTTGCAATGAAAGATGAGGTTGATTTGTATAGCCCCAAAGCAATTTCCCTATGATGGTTCAGATCAGTAAGGTATCTAGGGAAAGTATAATATTCCGTATCAGAGGTTCCTGTTAGAAGCTTCAGAACCTGAATCCCATGAACAAAAACATAAATTCAGCATTATCACTTGGACAGCTTATGAAAACAGACACAATTTTGTTTAATGTAGCCAAGCCTTACAATTTGATAAACACTGATTTCAAAAGCAGACAGAAGATTGTTTAATTTGGGTGGACATTATTATTGATGCAATGGTGCTTGATACTGTCATGACTTGCAGAATGATTTTTAATCTATGCAACGAAGAAGAGAAGACTGCTGAATGCATATACTAGCTGTACAACCATATCATTTATCTGATAATTCTCATATGAATCACCAAGGTGCAGGTCCACAAGCCTTTGGATGTTCCCACTGTCAATCAAAGGCTTTGCCTCCATAAAATTCATTTAATTCTATGAGATTTAGTGAGTCTGAAAACTAAAGGCATTGGCTTGCTAAGTTACCAATAAGAAGCAGCCCTTAAGAGTTTAATCCTTCAAATAAGAAAGGGTTAATGAAATTCAATTCCTCCTTGAAGAGCTATAATATGGAAATGGGTAAAAGGAGGCGGGTTTAGGTTTACCTGAGGGCTGAGGTCAAGATTCCAACGGGAAAAAATCAAATGGCTGGCATCCGGAAAAAGCAAACGGCTGGCATTTGAAAAAAGAAAACAGCTCAAATTTTATTACAAACATAAAAAAGCCATCGATGGAAATGTCGAAGGTGCAGCTGGAGAATATCAGGTGGAGACGTGGCAACTACAGGTGCAGCTGTTTGAATTTTTCAAATGCCAGTCGTTTGCTTTTTTCTCATGCTAACCGTTTGATTTTTTCTGATGCTAATCGTTTGCTTTTTAAACCAGCCGTTAGCCTTTTTTCCAATGCCAACCGTTTGCTTATTTTCTTAGCTGTTACAATGCAAAGAATTAGCCCCCTGTCTTTCCCTATATATACACATTTGCATTTAAAGGGGAATCACATTTGTGGTTCGCACTTATAGGTTTTGTAGTTTTGTTCTGTCTTTGTTTGAGTTAGATTTTATGGAGCGCTTCTTTTCTCTTGTTGTTTTTCCTTTTTTATCTGTTGTTTTTCCTTTCTTATCTGTTATTTTTCATTTTTCTATCTTTCCAGAATCTACCTCTGTATTTGTTGTGCAACCACACTAACACAGCCCTGCAGAGGAGGCGTTCGTTCTTATGCGCAACTTTGTTCAATCTGTAAGGTATGAAGTTTATTTTTTGTTGAGATTTATATTCTCATTCCTGTAGATTAGGAATATCTACTTCCTTTCATAATTTATGTATTTATATTTTATGGTGGTTTAGATTATAAATACTGTGCAAAACAAGCTATGATTGTTTAATGCTTTTAATATGTTTTATAGAACCTGATGATAGAAAGAGCAAAGACAAAATATAAAATAGAAACAAATTGCTACAGCAAGAAAAACAAACTTTTATTTATAAACTTGGTTCATCACCAAGATGCTACAACAGATAGTTTAAATAGATGCACACAATCTGTCAACAATGACAGCAAAAGAAACTACTAAAACACCACTACAAGCCAGAATAGAAAAGGCTGAAAACAACAGAACACTAATGTAGCTGATTCTATGACAACTGAAAACAAGACAGCAGAAATTATGGACTGCGGAAACTGCAAACTGCAAGAAATTATGGAGGGAGAAATTAGACACTTTCTTCCAACACCTGAAGTGCATCAACCTTTGTTAGCTGTGGCATTAACAGATTGGAATTGATTGGCATTAACAGATTGGAGATGCAGTAAATCCAAGAAGCTATGGCAACTTATCCACACAGATGCTTTGTGGACATTTGGGCAACCTGCAACTTGCTGCATCCTCATACAGAGATCCAAGTTCTCGCTTATGGTCTCATGGTATGTTTCCTATATGCACTGCTACTGCTTATTTTTATAATAATACATATCAGAGAAGAATTCTTATTGATTTACTTTAGAATACCTATCAATTAACTTGTATGTCTAAAATTTTGCACTAATATATTCAATCTGCATGTAACAGGATTCAATTCTAAATATAAATCCAATTCAAAATAGTAAATCATGTCATGTTTTTACCATCCCATAGTCTCTATGCTGTATGCACATGACTATATAAAATCACGTAAGGTGTCATATTAGTTCATAGGATATGTTAGGTTTTTTTATATCGTTTTATATTTTTCTTGTGCCTACCCCTGTACCTGCAACAACACTAACACTAGCCCTATAGATGAAAGGTATTCATTCTTCAGTATGCAAGGTATGATGGTTTGTTTTGTTGCTGAAATTTATATTTCCATTTCTATACACATCAAGATTACATATTTTCTTTAGAACATAGTTTAGATCAGCACAGCTTATGTAGTGTTATGGTCATACATGTCATTTATTTACAATTACTGATTAATAAAAACATGTAAAGTATAGAAAGGTTTGAGATTTTCTCTGATAAAAATATAAAGACAGAATTATTATATCCGTGGGTGATTTTATAGATATAGGTTGTATAACTTTTTAATTAAGCGTGAAAGGTTAATTTAGGAATAC
>VDFB02256362.1:0-27366 GCA_007258455.2 Sequoia sempervirens | reverse complement strand
CAGAATTCCACATGGACCAGATTTTCCCAAAATTCCATCTCCTTGTTGAATTCCTAGATTTTGGGTTTGAGTTTGTTGTTTTATGAATGTTGATGGCCCAGTCGTTGTTTTCTCCTATTGATCAATGAGTCTAATGGTGCCTTGCATTCTTATTATTGCATTTTTGAGCTCAACCCTATGTGTATGATTGTTTTCATTTTGGTTGATTTTAGGGTTTTGACTTTGGAGCCATCACCAATACCGATTGAATTGCTCTTGAGTGAATTCTGAGTCTAGATCCATCAATTAATGATTTTGCTTTTGAGCCTAGGTCCTCAAATTTGTGATCTTTGATCAATTTGAGCAAGATGGTTGGAGAACGTCAAAATCCAAGTTTTCCTTTAGTTTCAGGATTTTTTTGTTTTGGTAGATTTCCCCGGTTTTCCTTGTCCTCTGCGTTTTCCTGAAAATCTAGAGTTTTTCCTACTTTGCGGATTTTTGCTCCCTCCGGATTTTCCTGAAATTTTTGTTGCCCCTTCATTTTTTGAAATTTATTGACTGTGGATTGTTTTCGCCATAATCCGCCTGGTCCGGATTTTCCTAAAAATCCCTTCTGGCTTGGATTCAATGGAGGGGTGAAAGTCCCAAACTATGTAGAAATTTTGCATTAACAATTTTTTGTAGGATTTCGATCTTTGCTTGGATTTATTTGAATTTTGAATATATTATTGGTGATGTGCCAATTATGATCTTCATGTTATAATGAATATTATTGATGGTTGTTTTTTCTGAGTGTAGGATGGATTTAGCAGGGTTGTCAAGGAGGTTCTGAAGGAGATTAATTCGATTGGAAGGTTTAGAACATTTATTAATTCACCTATGGCCAACCTAGAGAATATTTTCCTCAAGATGCCAGATAAATTGAGGGATGAAGGGGCCAGTTAATGATCAATTGCATTGGGAATTATACTTCACATGCATTGGATCGAGTTGCATTATAAATCCTGGGCCAACCTGGATGAGTCCCATGCATTTAATGCATATCTTATCTTATTTCAAATTTCTCTTAGCCGACCTATCTAGGGCTATTTTATTATTGTAAAATCTAAATTAGGCCAACATGTTTTGGAGGTTCTTATAAATTGGGCATTTTGGCTCATTTGTAACATATAGAATAGAGAACATAGAATAAAAGGATAGATAGTTCTTAGAGCGAATTAAGTAGTAGAGTAGAGGTAGAAATTAGGTCATTCTAAGCAAGTGATGTAATAGAAAATTGGAATTGCTACTGAAATTTGGTGATTCAATACAATTGAAGACATTGTGATTTTATGGTGATCTCTTTTGTGTTGGCTTATCTTGCATGGTTCTTATGATTCTATCTTTCAAATTGCTCAAGGTTATTAGATGTATGTTAGATCTGATTCAATGGTGTTTATGATTTGATGCTTGAAGTGTTTGTAGCAATCCCTGGTCCATACTTTTTGCAGCTAGTTGATTGTTAGTTGCTTTGCAAAGTTAGCCAAGACCTTTATATTCATTGTGCTTAGTTCAATTGTGGAGATTTATTCATTTCAATTGCAATAGGGTTGTCTTGGATGAATGTTCATAATCTAAAATTTTTTAATGCCTTAGAAGATTGCACTGTTTCTGTGAGATTGCAAGTTCATTTGGGTTAAGCAGGAATTAGTTTATGAGGGATTGGTCCATTTCAAGTGTTTCATCATTTGCATTGTTAATCTTAGGAGTAGTGTTAAATTTAGGAATCTCTCTGAAACCCTAATCTTTCATTCTTTCTTTCATCATTTGGGTTAGATTTAGGATTGAAGTATCATCATATTGCTAGATCTGATAAGTTAAAGATTCAGTATTTGCTTGTAGTAAGGTCCCTTTGTGATTACCAACATTTTCACATTTATCATTGAGTTGTTTATGCATTATCAAGACTTGACATTAGAGACCTTGGGGTTATCTCTTGAGGCTTGCTAATAGAAATTTACCTTTCAAGAGAGATAGGATTTCATATTTGTTTGAGTTGTTGCTATGCAGAAAACATCATCAACAGAGATGAAGAAACAAAAGTAGCTATTATGGCATGCAGAGTATGTAGGGAAGTGTTAGAAAATTCCTGGCATTTTTCATGACTTTAAAATTCATGGCATTTTCCAAGAAATTATAAGTTATGTTGTTTTCCATGGATTTTATAACACTTTTGACTGCATACTCTATAGGCCAAGAGTGCTTGGGTGTGCATGCATTGGATTTTCCACATGGTGATTATTTCGATTGCATGTTGCGTATACATCCATTTCAACATAGGTGCTCCAAAAAATATGTTCATCACTCCAAACTATATAATACTAGCATATCAATAAATAGATTCAGTGAACCAATTGTAAATACCATTAATTATTTTTAGTTTCACATTGTCTTTATTGGTTTTGCACATATACTTAGTTACTTTTAATGCTTCCTTTTTTATTCCAATTGGTTGAGTAGAATATCTTTTTTGAAGTCAAATAAATCATTATTTCCCCACAAAACAAGGCATACCTTTTAATTCAGTTATTCTAAAAATACAAAATATGTGTGTCGTGTCATCACATTCTTCTTCTCGTGAGGTTTGTTTATTTGTTTTCCATCAAAGTTGGTGTAAGCTAGTCTTCAATTGGACTATGCACATCTTTCCTCTCTAAGTGCTATTTGTTCTTATCCTATTTGATCATCTATTTATTATTTTGGTTTAACTAAGTCTTTCTAATTTTATTCATACACCAATTATAGAACATCTTTTTACTAGAATCAATCAATGAAAATATAATATTTTTTACTTTCAATTTTCTTGTAATGGACTAATTTTGAATCCTTTCTACTTGTTATCATTTTATTATACTACTACTAACCCATAAACCACATGGATAATAATGCTTTTATTTACAAAATTATGGACTAAATACTATTTATAAAAAAGTATTCATATATTAAAGATCTTTCTTTTTTGAAAAAAATCATTAGTGATGACCATCATAACTAATATTCAAATAAGAAATAATCACAACAAATAACACAAAAGTAATAAATTATCTAGTACCACACAAGCATTGCAACAAATATGCCATACCTAAATTTATGGACTAACTTTTTTAAAGAATATTTTTTTATTCAATATTACTAATTAAATTTTTTATTCAATAATAGTAATTAAAGGGATCACTAATAAATTTTTAAAAAATGAGAATTCTTTAATGTTCCATGCTTTTTATAAATATTATTTAATCTACAACTTGAAGTTTTCCATGTATTAGTATCCATATATATCTTACGATAATTAAATTATAATCAATCAATTGATTGATTAACCTAGACAAAAACATCAAATATAGATGTGCATCTAGGCCTAAAAACTATTAAACTAAAATACATATAAAATTATATCATATCTTAAATTTTGGAGAGAAATCATTATTAATAACAAAACTAATTATTTAAAAATTTAAATTGTATTTAATTTTCCACACGCAATTTATTACGAAATTTTTTATTAAAAAATCATTCTCCTCAGATTATTAATTAAAAACATTTTGAAAAAGTTATTGTTATTAAAATTATTAAATATTCCATATTAATAAGAAAAAAAGTTATTTATGTTTAATTGCTTAAGATTACAATTCATAATCAATTTCCAACTAAAAAATATTGATGTGCAAACACAAAGATCAATTTTTTGTTCTATGCAAATGGTTCTTAATCTTCCATGCATTACATTATCTTAAGATAATTAAATAATAATCAATCAATTTATTGATTAACCTAGACAAAAATATCAAAGATTGAAATTTCCTCTTTTATGCAAATGGTTGCTAATCTCTCATGCATTGCCTTATCTTCAGATAATTAAATAATAATTAATTCATTGATTGATTAACCTAGACAAAAACATCAAATATAGAGGTGTGTCTAGGCCTAGCAACTATTAAACTAAAATACATATAAAATTATATCATACATTAAATTTTGGAGATAAATTATTATTATTAACAAAACTAATTATTTGAAAATTTAAATTGTATTTAATTTACCAAATGTAATTTATTAAGATAAATTTTATTAAAAAATCATGCTCCTAATATTATTAATTAAAATCATTTAAAAATAATTATTGTAATTAAAATTATTGATGATTAATTGCTTGAGATTGCAATTAATGGATACATTACAAATACTGAAGATGATGTACAATTTTATTTTACATTTCCATAATTAATTTCCAACTAAAAATAATTGATGTGGAAAAACAAAGATCAATTTTCCATTTTATGCAAATGGTTTTTAATCTCCCATGCATTGCCTATCAAATGACAATAAAGAAGTGGACTATAACATGGGGTTTATAATGTTGTATAATACTCCAATTAAATGTAGAGATATTAAATAATTTCTTCACCAAATTTAAGTACTTTATAACATCTTCAAGTTGCGTAAGTCAAATTCATATCTTTTAATGCACACATAGCTTTGCTTTAATTGATCTATCCATCTAATTATCCATAAAAATATATAAATTTATTTTCAAACATCTTTGTTCATTACAATGTACTCGGAAAATCTTATCCTCAATAAAATCATAAGTCAAAATATTCACCTCCTACTATAAACTAACCTCACGTTATTCCATATTGAATTATTAACATGATTTCCCTTTTCTGAATCATTCAATCAATTGCAAATATTTCTCAATATTTATACTTCACATTGCATTACAAAAATAAGTTTCTCCTTACTTCCCATTGAATAGCCATTTGTGGTCAACCCCTATTAGTTGATCGTTGCATGCCTGTGCATGCGACTACTAGTTTACCTTTCTAAAGATGTGCTTTTAGCATAATGTTTATTAAAAATATATAAAATTCCTTTTACAAGGATAATAAAGTTCATGTTAATTAATTTTATATATGTTTTTAATTTGGAAGACTTTGCATTCTTAGTAATTTGTTATTTTTAATAAAATTGATTTTGTCAAGGTTTATGATTGTATTCAGCAGTATTTTAATTTTTTCATGTTTCAAGCACTTGGATTTGAATCTCACTCTATTCAACCTATGCATATGTTGTTTGTTGATGATTCAGCCTATATTACCATTAATGATCAACAATCCAAACTATTTGACCTTTTTTAATCCATTTGTCAAGGTTGTCCTTTTGCTTTAGCTCTTTATTTGCTTGCAACATAAGGCCTTGGCTATTTATTGGCCAATGTGATTTCTCAAACCGTAATTAAGGGGATTACTCTTCCTAATTTTCCTAACTATTTGGTCATTGGTCATTTTGTTGACAATTCATATCTCATCCTCATTGAGGATGAAAATAATGTTAAATAGATTATTCATTTCCTTGATACTTTTTATTAGGCTTTTAGTTTGAGTATCCAATGGAAAAATACTCATTGATATATGAAATCTTTTCTTCCTAAATCAAACTATTTAGATATTTTTGGATGGATATTGATCAATCATGCATAAATATTTAATTTCTTAGACATTCCCCTTTTTTTTTAAGTTTCCCTTATTACCATTTGGTAAGTTGTTTTTAGGATTGAGAAAAATCTCAACTACAAAATTACCAAACATTGTCCTTTGGATACTAAATTTCAAATTTTCTCAAAAGTGTTGGTTTCCACTCATGTTTATTACTCCTCTTGTTGGGTTCCTTCAAAATCCTCTTATTTAAAGATTGAAAAGTTGCTTAGAGACTTTACCTGGGCCTCCAATGATGGGCATCAAGAACTTCATCATGTTTCTTGATAATTCTATTGTCTTCTCCACAATGATGGTGGCTTAGGGTTGTTTTCAATTTGTCAACCACACATTGCATTATATGCTAAATTGATTTTTATGGATCTTGAGGGAAATGGAGCCTACAAAAGTTCATTAGTCATCGTATTAGTTTAAGGGTGTCTTCTAGATCACCAACTTTGAAAAGGATAGTTATTGGCACTCTCCTCACCATGAGGGAACCAATTTATATTCAATGAATTTTTTTTATCAAAAGGATTTTGAAATCCTAGGAGGCTATAAATTCATGGCTTCTTTAGGAGTAAAATGATTTCTACAATTCCCTTTCAATTAATCATTAGTCTATTTGGTGGTCTCCTATTTTATCTTGTCAAGACTGCCTTCTAGTCAAAGTGCCATGGATTTGTGCTTTGAAATTATTCAAATGAGGCATTAGAATACTTCCAGATCTCATTAACAAAGCCACCAATAATTTAATTTATTGATAAAAAATGAAAATAAATTTAAAGACTTATTAATATTATTCCTCCCTAGATGTTTGATGCAACACAAGGATGGGGGTCTTTTTAGACAACACAACCAATAAACATAATACCACATAAACACTCATACCACAATTTAGAAAGCATATGCAATTAAGAATTTAATGGAACAAATTTAGATTTTAAACCCCTTCTGTAATACCCCTCCCCTTATTGTTTGGATTTAGTATTTTTCAATGCGTTGTTTGCTACTTATGACTATGATGGTTTTGTTTGATTGGGTTAGTTAGATGATGCTATTATTTTGTTATGGACATGTTTATTTC
The DNA here is from genome assembly GCA_007258455.2 of Sequoia sempervirens. Classification (NCBI taxonomy): domain Eukaryota; kingdom Viridiplantae; phylum Streptophyta; class Pinopsida; order Cupressales; family Cupressaceae; genus Sequoia; species Sequoia sempervirens. Next base: position 20,787 of record VDFB02256362.1, on the reverse strand, counting down.
ACATGATATTATAGTTGGTTATGTTAGTTGATTTTAGAATTGCATTATGATGCACAATTTAATTAGATAGGATTACGAGATGACCTGTTATTAGTTTAGAAATGTTATTTTTACTTCACCAAATTATAATTGTTAGAATAGGTGTGATGAAGGACAATATGGCATCACTCGTTCGCGAGTGCCCTGTTATGTTACGATTCCTTCTCACAATGCAGTACTTTAATTTAATGTTTCGGTTTTATATATATATGTATATTTGCACATGTACACAACTTCGTTTGTATGCAGGATTGCAGGTATAAGTCTCGATTCCACCTGCTTCGGCAGGACAGGGCGAGCACCAAATAACCCAACGGATAAATGTTGATACAGAGGTGACGATGAAGTCCTCCCGTCCCATGATGTCAGATCGTCTCGTTTGTCTGGTATTGTTTATTTTTTGTAATTGTCGTCATTGTGGTTGTGTTGTGTATGTCGTACCTTATTAATGTGAGTGTTTAATAGGTGGTGATTTAGTTAATTGAATGTGGATAATAATTGGTTATTTTAATGTTGATTTATTTGTATGAAATATTTAAATGTTTTATTTAATTTTTATAAAGTCATGTGTTTTGTTTAAATAATAATTAAATATTAAAGGTATTTTAATTATTTTAATTAATTATCAGGTGGGGATAATTATTAGAATAATTTATTTAATTAAATAGAAAATGTGTTGTGCAAGAAAGTGGTAAAACAGGAATTAAAGCAATAAAATAAATAAAAGAACAAAAAAGACAGTGTGAGCCAATAGGGTTTGAGAGTTGAGAAAAAAGCTTGTTTTAAAGAATTGATTTTTCTTTTAATTGGGATTTTTGGAGAGCTTTGAAAATGGGAGCATTATATTTTATTTAATTAGGAATTTTTGGAAGCTCTCACACACACACAGAAGAACAGAAAGCTGAAGTGCTCTAGGGATTGTTGAGTTTTCTGGAATCTTTTAGGAAAGATATTTCAATCTTTTGCTTGTTTATTTGAGAGGAAAAAAGTTTTAGAAAGGGTGTGGCAATCTTGTGTTGGTTTTTTTCTGGAGCCTTCTGTACAAAGAAGCGGATTTGAGTTCGAGAGCGAAATTCTGTGGAGGAGATTTGGAAACACGAACAAGGAGCTCCTCGAGGTCATCAAAATCAAACGGGCATCATCAGAGTTTCGAATAAGCGCAGGACTCCAGGTTTTATCTACTCCTCCTCTCTAGTCTTCTGATTTAAGAAAACAGGAAAAAGAAATTAGATTATTTAGTGAAAGAGATAAAATCTTAGAAAAGAGAAATTTATGGAATAGTGAAAACTAGTGAAAAATACTCTTTCATTTTGGGTATCAAATATTGTTGAATTGGTGAAAAATAAGCTATATATTCTTAAATTGATTCGAATTGCTTGTTTGAAAATATACATAATTTTTCTTTGAGAACGATTTATTGTGGGAATAAAAAAAATATATATATCCTTAATATATATATAAATATTGGTATAAGTGTTTTTTTTTATTCTGTATCTTTAACTTTATCTGTGAAATTTGTTCATCAGATATATATATATATATAAATAATTACGCATATATAAATAAATTATATTGTGCATTGGAATTGTTTAAAAATTGTGGTTAAATTTGAATTTTCGCCGCCGTCGGATTCCGTGCTAGTGTCGGGCGGAATCGTAATGTTGTCTTCTTTTCTTTGCATAGAATAAAAATTCGTTTTATTGAAAAGCTTTGATATATATTTTTTTATGGGGATTTTTATGGGGATTAGGGGAGGGGACGGCTGGGCCGTACCCTGCCCCTGTCCCAAGGTGACCGCGGCAGCCACAGCAGTCCTACGGACTGCTGCGGCTGCAGTACCACCCGTGGCGGCTTTACCAAGCCACGGCCATGGCAGTTTATTTTATGTTTTATTTTTTTATTTTTATTTTTTTTTGTATATTATATTTCTTTAACTTTTATTTTATTTATTTTTGTTAGATTTAATATATGTTAAATTTATATATATATTTATATTTATTTTATTATTATTATTTTTGTTGGTTTTTATAATTAGATATATATATATATATTTAAATATATATATATATATAATTATATAAATATGGAAATAAAGAAAGATAATTGATCTTTAGAATTAAAATATAAGTGATTTTAGTATAATAAAATTTAATTTATAAATAATTTTATAAATGTTAATTGACAAGGATTGTTATTATATTTTTGTTCAGTATGACTAAATGTGTATATTTATATATTTTAATATGTAAATATGATTTTATTTTATTTTATTTTTATGTGATTTAATTGGGAAAACATGAAGTTTATTATTTTTGAAAATTGAGGAGGGTAAATTAGATAAGTGAGTCAATAAATTTATTGTCCGTTATTTACGATTCTATGTCGAGTAAATTAGAGATGTATTACGTAACTGGTCAAAACGTCTCCTTGAGTTAGAAAATCTTGTGGTGTTGTTATTGTCTTCTATTTAGTATTATTGACTTTATCCTTGTGATGTGGGAACTCCGTTGTATTTTGAACCTCTTTTGGATTATTGTAATTCTTGGTCTTCTCCAGAGGCATGTTTTATATCTTTTGATGTTTATACTTGTATCTTTGTGATTAGAATAATACCTGATTTTGAGCCTTTTTATTTGGAATGGTTGTACATAGTTGTTGTCGTTGTGATCACGATATATCGCGAGATGGATTTGCCTCGTGTGTATTGTTGAGTGTTATGCTTTAAATGTTATCCTTGTTTTGGTTATTCGGTCGGAGTTTAAAACTTATTGGCATTCTGTTGGAAGGGTTGAACAGTGTTGTAAAATCTTTTGGTTATGAGTGATGCGAGAGGGTTAATGCCTCGCATGGTTCTTGTTTTGGTATTATGTTATTTATGTTATAGTTCAACCCTTGCCTAGGTTTGATTTATGTTAGGGGTCACAGGGAGAGTGGCTCTTCGTGGGTGCCGGCGCCTCGGATGAGGAAGGGCCAGGATAACCCTCGAAGAGTAGTAAACAAGTGATAACCTAAACAATAGATTTAGGGGGATGGGTAGTTTAAAAATACAAGATAATAAAACTTTGGATTCACCGGCTATGCATTAGGGCTACCTTAGACTAGTGATAGGCTGAGAAGGCCATTAATTAGGCATAGTCATAGTCTTCAATCTTCCACGAGACTATTGGCTCGCGTGCTTCACCTACTGTTGTCCGGCCTCGGAGTTAGGAGGAAGGGCAGGATATCCATAGATAGATGCCGGCGCCCTCGGTTGGAGGAAAGGCAGGAAAATCCCATAGGGGCTATCGTGAGCGCTCTCCACTTGACACCCTTATTGTTTGTGTTGTTGCCTGGATGTTATCTCTTTGTGAGTGTTCTTTGAATTCTTGTGAGTTTGATTACATTGATTGTTAAGTGATATTACTTCATGTTATCGTGATGAGTTCTTGGTTTAACTTGTTATGTGATTTGAGAGTGCGTCGATGGCTATGCATTGCATATTTGAGTTGTACTTGTGCGGCGTATCATGTTGTTGAGTCGGTTTGACATTCATGGTCGGTTTCACTTCCTCGTCACCTCTGAGCACGGGGGGTGAGTTACTTCGTAATTCACATGGTTGGGTGGAACGTGCTCCGCACCCGTTGGGTTCCCCATCAGTGTCTTGTCATCTCAGCTTTCCGCAGTGCAGATGTTCCAGTGTTCAGTTGTACTTCATGTTCATTATTCTTGTATCAATCCCCACGTTGGGAAATTCAATGTAATTCATGTATCAAAGAAAATTGTAATGTAATATTATTTCAATGATGTAATAGTTAGGTTTGATTTGGATCTAGTTAAAAGATTTACCATGGATGTAATTGTGCGATGTTGTCATACTCGCATCATGACTATCAGTTGTATCATTGTTTATGGTTTTCATAGATCAAATGGTTATGTTAGTTTCATTATCTTTATATTGTTTTGTGGTTGCAATGTAACCTCGCGTGCCCCAGGGAACCATGTGTTTTAATGTTATGTGTTATGCTATGTGTTTATGGTTTAATGTTGTTACATGTTACTTTTATTATTTTAAAAAAAAAAAATTATTCGCATTATGTGTGTGTTCTCTGGGGTTTGCGGCCGGTTACAATAACTTGGTATCAGGCGTGAGTTCATACACTGGGCACTATGTGTGCTCACTATGTAACCTTGCGTTTAGTCCCTTGAGTCTAGAGTTTCACTTTACTGTTGTCATTATTGTGAACCTGAGTTTCTTCTGTTAGCCGGTGTAGGGTTGAAGGTGCAAAAAACTGATAAGAAAGGATAGGACCCTCGGTGTAGTGCGCAATGCACCGATATCCTTCCTATCAGGGATGCACTATGAACCCTTGTGTCATTGTGTGATGTGGTTTCCAGTGATGTTAGTTATGTGTGTGGTTTTTGGCGTGATCTCTGCATGTTTGTTGTGTGCTTACTCTTATCTATTTAATGGCTTCCTGGAGTAAGCCATATCCTTGGGGGGGAGGATGTAATACCCCCATGTTACTAATACTTGTATTATTATTTCTTACTCTTATGGGTGAGTTTGATTCTATTTTCTATTGGTGATTAGTTCACCATCTTGGTGTGTGAGGATGTCTCCTGTATTGGGGAACCTTATTTCCTTTTGTTTACCGGCTTCCAGGAGTAAGCCGATTTTAAGAGGGGGAGGATGTAATACCCCTCCCCTTATTGTTTGGATTTAGTATTTTTCAATGCGTTGTTTGCTACTTATGACTATGATGGTTTTGTTTGATTGGGTTAGTTAGATGATGCTATTATTTCGTTATGGACATGTTTGGAATTATGATAATATTATGGTTGGTTATGTTAGTTGATTTTCAGAATTGTATTATGATGCAATAATTTAATTAGATAGGATTACGAGATGAATTGTTAGTTTAGAAATGTTATTTTTATCAATTAAATTATAATTGTTAGAATAGGTGTGATGAAGGACAATATGGCATCACTCGTTCGCGAGTGCCCTGTTATGTTGCGATTCCTTCTCACAATGCAGTACTTTAATTTAATGTTTCGGTTTTATATATATATGTATATTTGCACATGTACACAACTTCGTTTGTATGCAGGATTGCAGGTATAAGTCTCGATTCCACCTGCTTCGGCAGGACAGGGCGAGCACCAAATAACCCAACGGATAAATGTTGATACAGAGGTGACGATGAAGTCCTCCCGTCCCATGATGTCAGATCGTCTCGTTTGTCTGGTATTGTTTATTTTTTGTAATTGTCGTCATTGTGGTTGTGTTGTGTATGTCGTACCTTATTAATGTGAGTGTTTAATAGGTGGTGATTTAGTTAATTGAATGTGGATAATAATTGGTTATTTTAATGTTGATTTATTTGTATGAAATATTTAAATGTTTTATTTAATTTTTATAAAGTCATGTGTTTTGTTTAAATAATAATTAAATATTAAAGGTATTTTAATTATTTTAATTAATTATCAGGTGGGGATAATTATTAGAATAATTTATTTAATTAAATAGAAAATGTGTTGTGCAAGAAAGTGGTAAAACGGGAATTAAAGCAATAAAATAAATAAAAGAACAAAAAAGACAGTGTGAGCCAATAGGGTTTGAGAGTTGAGAAAAAAGCTTGTTTTAAAGAATTGATTTTTCTTTTAATTGGGATTTTTGGAGAGCTTTGAAAATGGGAGCATTATATTTTATTTAATTAGGAATTTTTGGAAGCTCTCACACACACACAGAAGAACAGAAAGCTGAAGTGCTCTAGGGATTGTTGAGTTTTCTGGAATCTTTTAGGAAAGATATTTCAATCTTTTGCTTGTTTATTTGAGAGGAAAAAAGTTTTAGAAAGGGTGTGGCAATCTTGTGTTGGTTTTTTTCTGGAGCCTTCTGTACAAAGAAGCGGATTTGAGTTCGAGAGCGAAATTCTGTGGAGGAGATTTGGAAACACGAACAAGGAGCTCCTCGAGGTCATCAAAATCAAACGGGCATCATCAGAGTTTCGAATAAGCGCAGGACTCCAGGTTTTATCTACTCCTCCTCTCTAGTCTTCTGATTTAAGAAAACAGGAAAAAGAAATTAGATTATTTAGTGAAAGAGATAAAATCTTAGAAAAGAGAAATTTATGGAATAGTGAAAACTAGTGAAAAATACTCTTTCATTTTGGGTATCAAATATTGTTGAATTGGTGAAAAATAAGCTATATATTCTTAAATTGATTCGAATTGCTTGTTTGAAAATATACATAATTTTTCTTTGAGAACGATTTATTGTGGGAATAAAAAAAATATATATATCCTTAATATATATATAAATATTGGTATAAGTGTTTTTTTTTATTCTGTATCTTTAACTTTATCTGTGAAATTTGTTCATCAGATATATATATATATATATATATAAATAATTACGCATATATAAATAAATTATATTGTGCATTAGAATTGTTTAAAAATTGTGGTTAAATTTGAATTTTCGCCGCCGTCGGATTCCGTGCCAGTGTCGGGCGGAATCGTAATGTTGTCTTCTTTTCTTTGCATAGAATAAAAATTCGTTTTATTGAAAAGCTTTGATATATATTTTTTTATGGGGATTAGGGGAGGGGACGGCTGGGCCGTACCCTGCCCCTGTCCCAAGGTGACCGCGGCAGCCACAGCAGTCCTACGGACTGCTGCGGCTGCAGTACCAGCCGTGGCGGCTTTACCAAGCCACGGCCATGGCAGTTTATTTTATGTTTTATTTTTTTATTTTTATTTTTTTTTGTATATTATATTTCTTTAACTTTTATTTTATTTATTTTTGTTAGATTTAATATATGTTAAATTTATATATATATTTATATTTATTTTATTATTATTATTTTTGTTGGTTTTTATAATTAGATATATATATATATAATTATATAAATATGGAAATAAAGAAAGATAATTGATCTTTAGAATTAAAATATAAGTGATTTTAGTATAATAAAATTTAATTTATAAATAATTTTATAAATGTTAATTGACAAGGATTGTTATTATATTTTTGTTCAGTATGACTAAATGTGTATATTTATATATTTTAATATGTAAATATGATTTTATTTTATTTTATTTTTATGTGATTTAATTGGGAAAACATGAAGTTTATTATTTTTGAAAATTGAGGAGGGTAAATTAGATAAGTGAGTCAATAAATTTATTGTCCGTTATTTACGATTCTATGTCGAGTAAATTAGAGATGTATTACGTAACTGGTCAAAACGTCTCCTTGAGTTAGAAAATCTTGTGGTGTTGTTATTGTCTTCTATTTAGTATTATTGACTTTATCCTTGTGATGTGGGAACTCCGTTGTATTTTGAACCTCTTTTGGATTATTGTAATTCTTGGTCTTCTCCAGAGGCATGTTTTATATCTTTTGATGTTTATACTTGTATCTTTGTGATTAGAATAATACCTGATTTTGAGCCTTTTTATTTGGAATGGTTGTACGTAGATGTTGTCATTTTATGTGCTCTTGACATGGCAAGATATTAGTATCATTAATTTGAAAGGGTTGTACGAAACTTGGTGAGACTTTGATTATGTGTTTATTGCGAGATGGATTTGCCTCGCTTGTTATGTTTTGAGTTATATGATTTATTCGTGATAGTACAACCCTTTCCTGCTTGAGATATGTTAGGGGTCATAGGGAGAGTGGCTCTTCGTGGGTGCCGGCGCCTCGGGTAAGAGGAAGTGCCAGGGGAACCCACGTAAGAGTAGTTAAACAAGTGATAACTTAATTAATGTATTTAGTGGGTTGGGTTAGTTAACACATAACAAGATAAAAACATGCACCTCACCCCTGCCGTTAGCGCTCTCAAAGGCTAAGGATGGGTGGGAAGACCTGGTTGGTAAGGTCACTACCTTGTCTCTATGAAAGGTAAGTGGCTCTGCATGAGTAACCCTATGGGGCGGCACCTTGAAATAGGATGTCTGGATAACCATAGATGAAGGCGGCTCCTTGAGCTAGGTTGTCTGGATAATCCATGTATAGATGGAGGCGGCACCTTGTGATAGGTAGTCTAGCGAATTCATGTAAGACCATGCGATGACACTCTCCACTAGACATCCTTATTGTTCTTGTTTCTTGTTGCCTCTGGATATTGTTATTTTTGTGTTGTTCTGATTATAGGGTTAGGGAATCCATAGGTGGGTATCGGCGCCTCAGTTGGAGGAAGAGCCAGGGGATCCCATGAGAGTATGTGATGACCCTCCCTACTTGACACCCGTCTGACTTGTTCTTGTTGCCTATTGGAATGGTGTATTGAATGGTTGATTCAGAGTTATTATGGAATCGTGTTCTTTATATTGGTCCTAATTTATTTGGAAATGTACTTTGGGTGTTGGTTTGGTTCTTCTGGATGTTATCTCTTTATGATGTTTCTTTGAATTCTTGTGTATTGATTCATGATTGTTAATTGATAGTACTCCATGTTATTGTGATGAGGTTCTTGGTTTTAACTTGTTAAGTGATTTGCGTACGTTGATGGTTGTGCATTGCATACTTGAGTTGTACTTGTTTTGTTTCATGTTGTTGTTGAGTCGGTTGACATTCATGGTCGGGTTCACTTCCTCGTCGCCTCTGAGCACGGGGGGTGAGTTACTTCGTAATTCACATGGTTGGGTGGAACGTGCTCCGCACCCGTTGGGTTCCCCTTCAGCGTCTTTTCTTCTCAGCTTTCCGCAGTGGAGTTGTACCAGTGATCAGTTGTACTTCATATTTCATTGTTTTTGTATCAATTCCCATGTTGGAAAATTCAATGTAGTTCATATGTCAAGGAAAATTGTAATGTAATATTAAAACAATGATGTAATAGTTAGGATTATTTGTAACTCTATTAAGAGATGTATCATGGATGTAATTATGCGATGTTTATTATTCTCGCATCATGGTTATTAGATGTATCCTTATCCTTGGTTATCATTATAAATGATATTGTTGTAATCTTTATTTTTATTTCCCAAGTAGTTGTTACATGTAACCTCAAGATGCCCCGAGAACTAAGTGTGTTAATGTATTAAATGCTATGTGAATTATGGCAGTATACAGCCATGCATATTAATTTGTTTATTTAAAAAAAAATTATTCGCGATTGTGTTTGCCTCTTCTGGCTCGCGCTACGGCATTACAACTTGGTATCGAGCATGGTTCAGTTAATCGGCAATTTATGTATGCTCACTATGTAACTTTGCCAGTCCCTAGGAGTCGAGCGCTCTACCTACCCGCTGGTCATTGTTGTGAACCCGAAGTTTTTCAGAGTCGCTCTCTGCGTACGGCAGAAACCGATGGAATTTTGATAGACCCCGGGGAAGTGCGCAATGCAATCGATATCCTCTATCAAGGATGCACTATGAACCCTTGTGTCATTGTGTGATATGGTTTCCAGTGATGTGAGTTATGAGTGTGGTTTGTGGCATGTTCTTTGTGTGGTTGTTGTGTGCTTACTCTTATCTATTTAATGGCTTCCTGGAGTAAGCCATATCCTTGGGGGGGAGGATGTAATACCCCCATGTTACTAATACTTGTATTATTATTTCTTACTCTTATGTGTGAGCTTGATTCTATTTCCTATTGGTGATTAGTTTGCCGTCTTGGTGAGTGAGGATGTCTCCTGTATTGGGGAACCTTATTTCCTTTTTGTTTACCGGCTTCCAGGAGTAAGCCGATTTTAAGAGGGGGAGGATGTAATACCCCTCCCCTTATTGTTTGGATTTAGTATTTTTCAATGCGTTGTTTGCTACTTATGACTATGATGGTATTGTTTGATTGGGTTAGTTAGATGATGCTATTATTTCGTTATGGACATGTTTATTTCATATGATATTATGGTTGGTTATGTTAGTTGATTTTCAGAATTGTATTATGATGCAATAATTTAATTAGATAGGATTACGAGATGAATTGTTAGTTTAGAAATGTTATTTTTATCAATTAAATTATAATTGTTAGAATAGGTGTGATGAAGGACAATATGGCATCACTCGTTCGCGAGTGCCCTGTTATGTTGCAATTCCTTCTCACAATGCGCATCTCTTTAATTTTAATGTTTCGGGTTTTTATATATATATGTATATTTGCATTTGCGCCACAACTCAGCGCAGGCGCGGTGATTTCGCGTGTATAAGGCTCCCATTATACCCGCTTCGGCAGACGGGCGAAAGCACCAAATAACCCAACGGATAAATGTTGATACGTAGGTGACGGCGAAGTCCTCCCGGCCCCATGATGTCGTGATCGCCCTCGCTTTATTCTTGCATTGCTTTTATTTCTCTGTAATCTGTCGCCATCATGGGTTGTAAGCTAGGTATGCTCCAGTGACCTTTTATTAATGTGAGTGTTTAATAGGTGGTGATTTAGTTAATTGAATGTGGATAATAATTGGTTATTTTAATGTTGATTTATTTGTATGAAATATTTAAATGTTTTATTTAATTTTTATAAAGTCATGTGTTTTGTTTAAATAATAATTAAATATTAAAGGTATTTTAATTATTTTAATTAATTATCAGGTGGGGATAATTATTAGAATAATTTATTTAATTAAATAGAAAATGTGTTGTGCAAGAAAGTGGTAAAACAGGAATTAAAGCAATAAAATAAATAAAAGAACAAAAAAGACAGTGTGAGCCAATAGGGTTTGAGAGTTGAGAAAAAAGCTTGTTTTAAAGAATTGATTTTTCTTTTAATTGAGATTTTTGGAGAGCTTTGAAAATGGGAGCATTATATTTTATTTAATTAGGAATTTTTGGAAGCTCTCACACACCCACAGAAGAACAGAAAGCTGAAGTGCTCTAGGGATTGTTGAGTTTTCTGGAATCTTTTAGGAAAGATATTTCAATCTTTTGCTTGTTTATTTGAGAGGAAAAAAGTTTTAGAAAGGGTGTGGCAATCTTGTGTTGGTTTTTTTCTGGAGCCTTCTGTACAAAGAAGCGGATTTGAGTTCGAGAGCGAAATTCTGTGGAGGAGATTTGGAAACACGAACAAGGAGCTCCTCGAGGTCATCAAAATCAAACGGGCATCATCAGAGTTTTGAATAAGCGCAGGACTCCAGGTTTTATCTACTCCTCCTCTCTAGTCTTCTGATTTAAGAAAACAGGAAAAAGAAATTAGATTATTTAGTGAAAGAGATAAAATCTTAGAAAAGAGAAATTTATGGAATGAAACCAGTGAAAATATCCTTCATTTTGGGTATCAAATATTGTTGAATTGGTGAAAAATAAGCTATATATTCTTAAATTGATTCGAATTGCTTGTTTGAAAATATACATAATTTTTCTTTGAGAACGATTTATTGTGGGAATAAAAAAAATATATATATCCTTAATATATATATAAATATTGGTATAAGTGTTTTTTTTTATTCTGTATCTTTAACTTTATCTGTGAAATTTGTTCATCAGATATATATATATATATATATATAAATAATTACGCATATATAAATAAATTATATTGTGCATTAGAATTGTTTAAAAATTGTGGTTAAATTTGAATTTTCGCCGCCGTCGGATTCCGTGCCAGTGTCGGGCGGAATCGTAATGTTGTCTTCTTTTCTTTGCATAGAATAAAAATTCGTTTTATTGAAAAGCTTTGATATATATTTTTTTATGGGGATTAGGGGAGGGGACGGCTGGGCCGTACCCTGCCCCTGTCCCAAGGTGACCGCGGCAGCCACAGCAGTCCTACGGACTGCTGCGGCTGCAGTACCACCCGTGGCGGCTTTACCAAGCCACGGCCATGGCAGTTTATTTTATGTTTTATTTTTTTATTTTTATTTTTTTTTGTATATTATATTTCTTTAACTTTTATTTTATTTATTTTTGTTAGATTTAATATATGTTAAATTTATATATATATTTATATTTATTTTATTATTATTATTTTTGTTGGTTTTTATAATTAGATATATATATATATATTTAAATATATATATATATATAATTATATAAATATGGAAATAAAGAAAGATAATTGATCTTTAGAATTAAAATATAAGTGATTTTAGTATAATAAAATTTAATTTATAAATAATTTTTATAAAATGTTACCTGATTAAGCGATTGTTATTATATTTTGTTCAAGATGACTAAAATGTGTATATTTACATATTTCAATATGTAAATATGATTTTATTTTTATTTTATTTTTTATGATTTAATTGGGAAAAGTTCATGAGTTTTATTATTTTTGAAATTTGAGGAGGTAAATTAGATAAGTGAGTCAATAAATTTATTGTCCGTTATTTACGATTCTATGTCGAGTAAATTAGAGATGTATTACGTAACTGGTCAAAACGTCTCCTTGAGTTAGAAAATCTTGTGGTGTTGTTATTGTCTTCTGTTTAGTATTATTGACTTTATCCTTGTGATGTGGGAACTCCGTTGTATTTTGAACCTCTTTTGGATTATTGTAATTCTTGGTCTTCTCCAGAGGCATGTTTTATATCTTTTGATGTTTATACTTGTATCTTTGTGATTAGAATAATACCTGATTTTGAGCCTTTTTATTTGGAATGGTTGTACGTAGATGTTGTCATTTTATGTGCTCTTGACATGGCAAGATATTAGTATCATTAATTTGAAAGGGTTGTACGAAACTTGGTGAGACTTTGATTATGTGTTTATTGCGAGATGGATTTGCCTCGCTTGTTATGTTTTGAGTTATATGATTTATTCGTGATAGTACAACCCTTTCCTGCTTGAGATATGTTAGGGGTCATAGGGAGAGTGGCTCTTCGTGGGCGCCGGCGCCTCGGGTAAGAGGAAGTGCCAGGGGAACCCACGTAAGAGTAGTTAAACAAGTGATAACTTAATTAATGTATTTAGTGGGTTGGGTTAGTTAACACATAACAAGATAAAAACATGCACCTCACCCCTGCCGTTAGCGCTCTCAAAGGCTAAGGATGGGTGGGAAGACCTGGTTGGTAAGGTCACTACCTTGTCTCTATGAAAGGTAAGTGGCTCCGCATGAGTAACCCTATGGGGCGGCACCTTGAAATAGGATGTCTGGATAACCATAGATGAAGGCGGCTCCTTGAGCTAGGTTGTCTGGATAATCCATGTATAGATGGAGGCGGCACCTTGTGATAGGTAGTCTGGCGAATTCATGTAAGACCATGCGATGACACTCTCCACTAGACATCCTTATTGTTCTTGTTTCTTGTTGCCTCTGGATATTGTTATTTTTGTGTTGTTTTGATTATAGGGTTAGGGAATCCATAGGTGGGTACCGGCGCCTCAGTTGGAGGAAGAGCCAGGGGATCCCATGAGAGTATGTGATGACCCTCCCTACTTGACACCCGTCTGACTTGTTCTTGTTGCCTATTGGAATGGTGTATTGAATGGTTGATTCAGAGTTATTATGGAATCGTGTTCTTTATATTGGTCCTAATTTATTTGGAAATGTACTTTGGGTGTTGGTTTGGTTCTTCTGGATGTTATCTCTTTATGATGTTTCTTTGAATTCTTGTGTATTGATTCATGATTGTTAATTGATAGTACTCCATGTTATTGTGATGAGGTTCTTGGTTTTAACTTGTTAAGTGATTTGCGTACGTTGATGGTTGTGCATTGCATACTTGAGTTGTACTTGTTTTGTTTCATGTTGTTATTGAGTCGGTTGACATTCATGGTCGGGTTCACTTCCTCGTCACCTCTGAGCACGGGGGGTGAGTTACTTCGTAATTCACATGGTTGGGTGGAACGTGCTCCGCACCCGTTGGGTTCCCCTTCAGCGTCTTTTCTTCTCAGCTTTCCGCAGTGGAGTTGTACCAGTGATCAGTTGTACTTCATATTTCATTGTTTTTGTATCAATTCCCATGTTGGAAAATTCAATGTAGTTCATATGTCAAGGAAAATTGTAATGTAATATTAAAACAATGATGTAATAGTTAGGATTATTTGTAACTCTATTAAGAGATGTATCATGGATGTAATTATGCGATGTTTATTATTCTCGCATCATGGTTATTAGATGTATCCTTATCCTTGGTTATCATTATAAATGATATTGTTGTAATCTTTATTTTTATTTCCGGTTAGTTGTTGCGATGTAACCTCGCATGCCCCAGAGAACTAAGTGTGTTAATGTGATGAAATGTGCTATGTGAATCATGGTTAAGTGTTGTTACATGTTTAATTTGTTTATTTAAAAAAAAAAATTATTCGCATTGTGTTTGTTCTCTGGGTTTGCAAGGCGGGCATTACAACTTGGTATCAGAGCATAGGTTCATACACTGGGCACTATGTATGCTCACTATGTAACCTTGCGTTTAGTCCCTAGAGTCTAGAGTTTCACTTTACCGTTGTCATTGTTGTGAACCTGAGTTTCTTCTGTTAGCCGGTTTCAGGGCAATGGTGCAGGAAACTGATGGGAATGGATAGGACCCTCGGTGTAGTGCGCAATGCACCGATATCCTTCCTATCAAGGATGCACTATGAACCCTTGTGTCATTGTGTGATGCGGTTTCCAGTGATGTGAGTTATGTGTGTGGTTTTTGGCGTGATTTCTGCATGTTGTTGTGTGCTTACTCTTATCTATTTAATGGCTTCCTGGAGTAAGCCATATCCTTGGGGGGGAGGATGTAATACCCCCATGTTACTAATACTTGTATTATTATTTCTTACTCTTATGTGTGAGCTTGATTCTATTTCCTATTGGTGATTAGTTTGCCGTCTTGGTGAGTGAGGATGTCTCCTGTATTGGGGAACCTTATTTCCTTTTTGTTTACCGGCTTCCAGGAGTAAGCCGATTTTAAGAGGGGGAGGATGTAATACCCCTCCCCTTATTGTTTGGATTTAGTATTTTTCAATGCGTTGTTTGCTACTTATGACTATGATGGTATTGTTTGATTGGGTTAGTTAGATGATGCTATTATTTCGTTATGGACATGTTTATTTCATATATATTATGGTTGGTTATGTTAGTTGATTTTCAGAATTGTATTATGATGCAATAATTTAATTAGATAGGATTACGAGATGAATTGTTAGTTTAGAAATGTTATTTTTATCAATTAAATTATAATTGTTAGAATAGGTGTGATGAAGGACAATATGGCATCACTCGTTCGCGAGTGCCCTGTTATGTTGCGATTCCTTCTCACAATGCAGTACTTTAATTTAATGTTTCAGTTTTATATATATATGTATATTTGCACATGTACACAACTTCGTTTGTATGCAGGATTGCAGGTATAAGTCTCGATTACACCTGCTTCGGCAGGACAGGGCGAGCACCAAATAACCCAACGGATAAATGTTGATACAGAGGTGACGATGAAGTCCTCCCGTCCCATGATGTCAGATCGTCTCGTTTGTCTGGTATTGTTTATTTTCTGTAATTGTCGTCATTGTGGTTGTGTTGTGTATGTCGTACCTTATTAATGTGAGTGTTTAATAGGTGGTGATTTAGTTAATTGAATGTGGATAATAATTGGTTATTTTAATGTTGATTTATTTGTATGAAATATTTAAATGTTTTATTTAATTTTTATAAAGTCATGTGTTTTGTTTAAATAATAATTAAATATTAAAGGTATTTTAATTATTTTAATTAATTATCAGGTGGGGATAATTATTAGAATAATTTATTTAATTAAATAGAAAATGTGTTGTGCAAGAAAGTGGTAAAACAGGAATTAAAGCAATAAAATAAATAAAAGAACAAAAAAGACAGTGTGAGCCAATAGGGTTTGAGAGTTGAGAAAAAAGCTTGTTTTAAAGAATTGATTTTTCTTTTAATTGGGATTTTTGGAGAGCTTTGAAAATGGGAGCATTATATTTTATTTAATTAGGAATTTTTGGAATCTCTCACACACACACAGAAGAACAGAAAGCTGAAGTGCTCTAGGGATTGTTGAGTTTTCTGGAATCTTTTAGGAAAGATATTTCAATCTTTTGCTTGTTTATTTGAGAGGAAAAAAGTTTTAGAAAGGGTGTGGCAATCTTGTGTTGGTTTTTTTCTGGAGCCTTCTGTACAAAGAAGCGGATTTGAGTTCGAGAGCGAAATTCTGTGGAGGAGATTTGGAAACACGAACAAGGAGCTCCTCGAGGTCATCAAAATCAAACGGGCATCATCAGAGTTTTGAATAAGCGCAGGACTCCAGGTTTTATCTACTCCTCCTCTCTAGTCTTCTGATTTAAGAAAACAGGAAAAAGAAATTAGATTATTTAGTGAAAGAGATAAAATCTTAGAAAAGAGAAATTTATGGAATAGTGAAAACTAGTGAAAAATACTCTTTCATTTTGGGTATCAAATATTGTTGAATTGGTGAAAAATAAGCTATATATTCTTAAATTGATTCGAATTGCTTGTTTGAAAATATACATAATTTTTCTTTGAGAACGATTTATTGTGGGAATAAAAAAAATATATATATCCTTAATATATATATAAATATTGGTATAAGTGTTTTTTTTTATTCTGTATCTTTAACTTTATCTGTGAAATTTGTTCATCAGATATATATATATATATAAATAATTACGCATATATAAATAAATTATATTGTGCATTGGAATTGTTTAAAAATTGTGGTTAAATTTGAATTTTCGCCGCCGTCGGATTCCGTGCCAGTGTCGGGCGGAATCGTAATGTTGTCTTCTTTTCTTTGCATAGAATAAAAATTCGTTTTATTGAAAAGCTTTGATATATTTTTTTTTATGGGGATTAGGGGAGGGGACGGCTGGGCCGTACCCTGCCCCTGTCCCAAGGTGACCGCGGCAGCCACAGCAGTCCTACGGACTGCTGCGGCTGCAGTACCAGCCGTGGCGGCTTTACCAAGCCACGGCCATGGCAGTTTATTTTATGTTTTATTTTTTTATTTTTATTTTTTTTTGTATATTATATTTCTTTAACTTTTATTTTATTTATTTTTGTTAGATTTAATATATGTTAAATTTATATATATATTTATATTTATTTTATTATTATTATTTTTGTTGGTTTTTATAATTAGATATATATATATATAATTATATAAATATGGAAATAAAGAAAGATAATTGATCTTTAGAATTAAAATATAAGTGATTTTAGTATAATAAAATTTAATTTATAAATAATTTTATAAATGTTAATTGACAAGGATTGTTATTATATTTTTGTTCAGTATGACTAAATGTGTATATTTATATATTTTAATATGTAAATATGATTTTATTTTATTTTATTTTTATGTGATTTAATTGGGAAAACATGAAGTTTATTATTTTTGAAAATTGAGGAGGGTAAATTAGATAAGTGAGTCAATAAATTTATTGTCCGTTATTTACGATTCTATGTCGAGTAAATTAGAGATGTATTACGTAACTGGTCAAAACGTCTCCTTGAGTTAGAAAATCTTGTGGTGTTGTTATTGTCTTCTGTTTAGTATTATTGAATTTATCCTTGTGATGTGGGAACTCCGTTGTATTTTGAACCTCTTTTGGATTATTGTAATTCTTGGTCTTCTCCAGAGGCATGTTTTATATCTTTTGATGTTTATACTTGTATCTTTGTGATTAGAATAATACCTGATTTTGAGCCTTTTTATTTGGAATGGTTGTACGTAGATGTTGTCATTTTATGTGCTCTTGACATGGCAAGATATTAGTATCATTAATTTGAAAGGGTTGTACGAAACTTGGTGAGACTTTGATTATGTGTTTATTGCGAGATGGATTTGCCTCGCTTGTTATGTTTTGAGTTATATGATTTATTCGTGATAGTACAACCCTTTCCTGCTTGAGATATGTTAGGGGTCATAGGGAGAGTGGCTCTTCGTGGGCGCCGGTTCCTCGGGTAAGAGGAAGTGCCAGGGGAACCCACGTAAGAGTAGTTAAACAAGTGATAACTTAATTAATGTATTTAGTGGGTTGGGTTAGTTAACACATAACAAGATAAAAACATGCACCTCACCCCTGCCGTTAGCGCTCTCAAAGGCTAAGGATGGGTGGGAAGACCTGGTTGGTAAGGTCACTACCTTGTCTTTATGAAAGGTAAGTGGCTTCGCATGAGTAACCCTATGGGGCGGCACCTTGAAATAGGATGTCTGGATAACCATAGATGAAGGCGGCTCCTTGAGCTAGGTTGTCTGGATAATCCATGTATAGATGGAGGCGGCACCTTGTGATAGGTAGTCTGGCGAATTCATGTAAGACCATGCGATGACACTCTCCACTAGACATCCTTATTGTTCTTGTTTCTTGTTGCCTCTGGATATTGTTATTTTTGTGTTGTTCTGATTATAGGGTTAGGGAATCCATAGGTGGGTATCGGCGCCTCAGTTGGAGGAAGAGCCAGGGGATCCCATGAGAGTATGTGATGACCCTCCCTACTTGACACCCGTCTGACTTGTTCTTGTTGCCTATTGGAATGGTGTATTGAATGGTTGATTCAGAGTTATTATGGAATCGTGTTCTTTATATTGGTCCTAATTTATTTGGAAATGTACTTTGGGTGTTGGTTCGGTTCTTCTGGATGTTATCTCTTTATGATGTTTCTTTGAATTCTTGTGTATTGATTCATGATTGTTAATTGATAGTACTCCATGTTATTGTGATGAGGTTCTTGGTTTTAACTTGTTAAGTGATTTGCGTACGTTGATGGTTGTGCATTGCATACTTGAGTTGTACTTGTTTTGTTTCATGTTGTTGTTGAGTCGGTTGACATTCATGGTCGGGTTCACTTCCTCGTCACCTCTGAGCACGGGGGGTGAGTTACTTCGTAATTCACATGGTTGGGTGGAACGTGCTCCGCACCCGTTGGGTTCCCCTTCAGCGTCTTTTCTTCTCAGCTTTCCGCAGTGGAGTTGTACCAGTGAACAGTTGTACTTCATATTTCATTGTTTTTGTATCAATTCCCATGTTGGAAAATTCAATGTAGTTCATATGTCAAGGAAAATTGTAATGTAATATTAAAACAATGATGTAATAGTTAGGATTATTTGTAACTCTATTAAGAGATGTATCATGGATGTAATTATGCGATGTTTATTATTCTCGCATCATGGTTATTAGATGTATCCTTATCCTTGGTTATCATTATAAATGATATTGTTGTAATCTTTATTTTTATTTCCGGTTAGTTGTTGCGATGTAACCTCGCATGCCCCAGAGAACTAAGTGTGTTAATGTGATGAAATGTGCTATGTGAATCATGGTTAAGTGTTGTTACATGTTTAATTTGTTTATTTAAAAAAAAAAATTATTCGCATTGTGTTTGTTCTCTGGGTTTGCAAGGCGGGCATTACAACTTGGTATCAGAGCATAGGTTCATACACTGGGCACTATGTGTGCTCACTATGTAACCTTGCGTTTAGTCCCTAGAGTCTAGAGTTTCACTTTACCGTTGTCATTGTTGTGAACCTGAGTTTCTTCTGTTAGCCGGTTTCAGGGCAATGGTGCAGGAAACTGATGGGAATGGATAGGACCCTCGGTGTAGTGCGCAATGCACCGATATCCTTCCTATCAAGGATGCACTATGAACCCTTGTGTCATTGTGTGATGCGGTTTCCAGTGATGTGAGTTATGTGTGTGGTTTTTGGCGTGATTTCTGCATGTTGTTGTGTGCTTACTCTTATCTATTTAATGGCTTCCTGGAGTAAGCCATATCCTTGGGGGGGAGGATGTAATACCCCCATGTTACTAATACTTGTATTATTATTTCTTACTCTTATGTGTGAGCTTGATTCTATTTCCTATTGGTGATTAGTTCGCCGTCTTGGTGAGTGAGGATGTCTCCTGTATTGGGGAACCTTATTTCCTTTTTGTTTACCGGCTTCCAGGAGTAAGCCGATTTTAAGAGGGGGAGGATGTAATACCCCTCCCCTTATTGTTTGGATTTAGTATTTTTCAATGCGTTGTTTGCTACTTATGACTATGATGGTATTGTTTGATTGGGTTAGTTAGATGATGCTATTATTTCGTTATGGACATGTTTATTTCATATGATATTATGGTTGGTTATGTTAGTTGATTTTCAGAATTGTATTATGATGCAATAATTTAATTAGATAGGATTACGAGATGAATTGTTAGTTTAGAAATGTTATTTTTATCAATTAAATTATAATTGTTAGAATAGGTGTGATGAAGGACAATATGGCATCACTCGTTCGCGAGTGCCCTGTTATGTTGCGATTCCTTCTCACAATGCAGTACTTTAATTTAATGTTTCAGTTTTATATATATATGTATATTTGCACATGTACACAACTTCGTTTGTATGCAGGATTGCAGGTATAAGTCTCGATTACACCTGCTTCGGCAGGACAGGGCGAGCACCAAATAACCCAACGGATAAATGTTGATACAGAGGTGACGATGAAGTCCTCCCGTCCCATGATGTCAGATCGTCTCGTTTGTCTGGTATTGTTTATTTTCTGTAATTGTCGTCATTGTGGTTGTGTTGTGTATGTCGTACCTTATTAATGTGAGTGTTTAATAGGTGGTGATTTAGTTAATTGAATGTGGATAATAATTGGTTATTTTAATGTTGATTTATTTGTATGAAATATTTAAATGTTTTATTTAATTTTTATAAAGTCATGTGTTTTGTTTAAATAATAATTAAATATTAAAGGTATTTTAATTATTTTAATTAATTATCAGGTGGGGATAATTATTAGAATAATTTATTTAATTAAATAGAAAATGTGTTGTGCAAGAAAGTGGTAAAACAGGAATTAAAGCAATAAAATAAATAAAAGAACAAAAAAGACAGTGTGAGCCAATAGGGTTTGAGAGTTGAGAAAA
>VDFB02256361.1:0-29019 GCA_007258455.2 Sequoia sempervirens | reverse complement strand
GCACTAAAGAAAAATCATTCTATCTTGCAAAACAAACTTTGGATCATTATCAATAGAAAAAACGTAGTCACTAGAAGCAAGCAAGTATAGAACTTTTCAAGTAACAACTGTCCAAAGTGTGTAGGTTGCCAAGTAAAAAACTCTCAATCTTATCATTTAAAAACAACTAAAATCATATCAAAAATTCTCACATGTTAGGTCACTGTCAATACAAACACACTGAACCTAAGTCATTGTAGAAACCTCTGTCCACAAGTACATTTTACAAATATTATCAAAAAAAATTCAATGTTGTCACTGTCACATAAATTGATCATCCACAAAGTCTTTGTGAATTGTGTGGCAATGTCACAATATCACTAACAATAATTCTCAAAGATTGTCCAAGAGAGAACTATAATCACCAGGAAGTGTCTTAAGAAAAGTAACTAGGACAAGTGGCAAGAACCTTAGAAAAACCACATGTTCAAGGCTCAAGACTCTACAACGCAAAGGCATTGTTCAATTTAAAATAAACTACTCCCAGTATAAAAATCTTATGTTTCAAGATCACTGTTCCAAGGTTCATATTTTAGTAACATCATTCTTCCAAATTGTTTCCTCTGTTCCAAAAGCAAGATAAAAAAACAAATTCACTATCAAAGACCACAATCAAGATCACTAGTCAAAGTTCATTGTCATGCTCAAACAAGAAACCAATCAAATATGTCATACTATCATTTCGTATCACAAATCATAGTCACCTTACAAAAAAAATCCTTGCACAGGTCACATTGTGATACTGTCACTGCAAAAGGCAACATTGTGTAAGCAAGATCAGGCATCATTCACTATCACTTCACTTTCATCACTATCATAAAATTAATGTATAATGTCTCATGTATTATCAAAAACTACTGGCATCTCACAGTCCAAGAATGTTCAAGAAAATGAATAAGGTGAATGGTCTCCTTACTATCCAATGCAAAACATTCACTATCATAAAGCACAAAAACACTGATATCAAGTACAAACCATCAACAGCCTAGCATTGGAAATTTATAATCAATTCAATTCAAGAAGCATTGAATTGATTTACTTATCCACTCATGCTTACCTCTACCAACAAAATGTTCACTTCCACAGTCTTGCCCACTTTACTATCTTAAATACTATCCAAACAAATATATAGTCCAAGAGACATACGGACATAGCAAACATGGACAATCCGACACTAACTAGATCACTAACTCAAGGTAAATCAACTGTTCAAAAGTTAAGATCACTAGAACACATCATCTAGTACATATTAATTAGTACCATTAAGGACATTGTATACTATCTCTCAGTTATTTGAATTTGGACCGTCATCTCAAATAAACCTATAATAAATATATCCAAACTTTACCCCATAGCCAACATGAAATCATATGATATAAGTAATTCGTAAAATAGAGTTTAAAGAGCCAACATGAAATATGCACCTTCACTTTATAATAGAAAAGTAATTTGTTGAAATAAACACAACATTCTTTTTAGTATCATTCTTAATTATGTGACATAAGCCTCCTAGAAGATGTTTTCCTGAACATTGATTGTTAGAAATAGAATAGTTTATGTTTCATAAGAAAATATTTTGGAAGTTATAATAGTATTCTCTCCATCTCACCAACATGCTCTAAACAAAAATCACCAAACTTCACATTGTTCTTTAAAAAGAAATAATGTGCAAATCCTTCCTTTCCTTATAAGGAGACTTATTTCTACTACAATTCTATGCTCTTCCACCTTTACCAGGAAACCAAGAGGAAATAGTAGGCATCATAGTTGATCAAGTGAAATTTCACAAAAATATGTTTAATCTTTTATATTTTTAGAAGATAAATTTAGAATAGACCTTTTGATCTCAACGTCTCCACTTTGATGTTCCACGTGTGCATAATGCCTAGATACAACATAGGAAAGTCCATCTTGTTAATAAAGTCCATTGAAACAACAATAGTTATTCTTGTGTTGCACAAAACAACATGATTATGGGTGCAACTACTTCTATGTAGATATAACATAAGAAAATACATTCTCTAGTTCTCATTAGTCAAATGGATAACCTACAAATCCATACAAACAATGAGAAATAGTAGACACCTTGTTATAAATAACTTTGGTATACATTAGATGTTCATCCCATAGGAATGTTGACAAAAATTTCTTAAATTCATCCTCGCTAAAAAAAAAAAAATCAAGCAGAAGGAAAAATCTAGGAATGGCTTCCAATGGAGAGAAATCTAAGAGCCACAATAATATCCACTCCACTAACTATCCTTACAATTTATGATAGTTGTTTCTCCTTCCTAGCTAAGATGAACCCCAAGTATTTTTCTTAGCTCTTTCAATATGAAACCATGGCCTATATTATAGAAGAGAACATTTTTTAGACAATTCTATAGTAGAAATTAGACCCTTGAAATTTTTACATGGCACAATATTGATGACATTTAACAAAATACATTTTGGAAAGGGAAATGAAAGATTATATAGATATTTAATGAATATAGAGGGGAAGCCCGTGCTCCAAAGTAGTGTCATCCTAAAATCCTAGCATCAACCATTATAATCTCTTGATGAGCATAGCATTCCTTTTGTGTACTTCCCAAAATTTATATCCTTTATGCTTTAATGGACGTCCATACCTTATATTTTCCCCCACCAAACTTGTGTCAATCAAATTTAACGGTTACTACCTACCTATGCTTCATTACAAGTGGATGTCATCTTCTACTTTCCTCTATAATTTCTTCTTTTAATTCTTCCCCCCAAATTTCCACCTAAATATCTTATTTAGTGAAACTATTTTTTATTTTTTGTACCTATATCTAAACGATGTGGTATTTTATCCTTCATTAATGATTTATAGTTCACATTAGGTTCACTCAAGAAAAATCTTAAAATAGAACCAAGCACAACATGAATGATTCAAACTCTAGGAAACATATTTAACTCTAGGATCCCACCTAGTCACTCCTCTCATAGAAAAAGTTAGTTGAGTGTAATTGGTGGTGGTTTGTTCTATCCTTGTAGAAGTAGAATACCACAGGTGATTGTTATGTTATTGTTTTGGTTTGTTTAGGCCTTCTTACCTATGATCTCCTTTTATGTCACTTTTTTGTCCTATTTAGACATACTAGAACATTGCATGGAAGTTCATGCATTACACTATCATTATATGATAGTTTCAGTTTAGGGGAAGCGATTTATTTCTTTGTTACTTCACGGCCATTAACACGAAAAACAACTCAAATGACCTTTAAACAACTCATTACTTTTGTGTCACCAACTCTCTTCATCAATATCACATAATTTATACTCTCTTATTCTTCTTTAGCTTTCCTCGCCTTTATAGGTGATATTATTCCTACTTCTCGTTGTTATCAATAAGTATTTTCCCCGGTTTGTGCCCTTGAGTTAACCTTGAGATTTTCACATCCTTTAATTTTATTCTAGTTATACTATTTTTCATATTCACAAATTTCACCATTTCTAGACACTCTTGGGATACGAGCATTCAAACATTATTTTTACATATATCTATCTTGATTGTTGTGCAATTTTAAATACTTAAGAAAGGATTTGATTAATCCCAAAATAACCCCAAAAAAAAAAATTGTCTTTGCAAGTATCTAAAAAGAACTCAACAATAAAAAAGTTTACAATTTCTTAATTGTTTATAAATCCATTCTGATTCTTTCTTTAAATCATGTAAATCTTGTTATTTAGTTTATTTCTCTAGATTTCCATTATTTAGTATTTTCTAGTGTGTTTGCATTTTTATTTTTGCAAACTAGGAAAACAAGATTAGGTTTTTATATTTTTCTAGAAGCTCCTCCTTATTTTATCAATATGGATGTCAAGGATTTTTTTGAACATTTGTGTGACATACTAGCATCCTAGACAAGTACCTCCTCCACTCAGCTCCGGGTTCCTCTTTCACCCTCTTTTTAATATGTAATTTATTTCTATAAACTATTATTTTATTTTTTATAAAATAGTTATTTATCAACTTTCTTTTATTATTTTAGTTAATTGAAATCCTATCCATTTAAATTATTTTTTGGATCTAAAACCAATTGTATTTTCAATCCATGTGAATCTACTTTCATTTGCTTCAAGTCTCATCAAATTTCATTAAGATTTGACTAAGTTATGACCATTTTTGTGAGGGCGCATCTGAACCCTACCTAGGGTTTGAAATTTTGGGAAAAATGCAATAGCTTTCTTTTCCACCGTTGGATATCCATACAAATTGGACGAAAAGTCTATAATTATGTTGTCTCCAATCTCACCAGAGCGATTGGCTTCATTATTTGTTTTCTAAAAGTTGTTAATGATAGTTTTGGTATTAAATTGTTCCCTGCCATGGCAATGTTTCCAATATGATCTAGGACACACTTAGTTTTTTGTCATTGTTGATGATTTCTCAGTTGTGTTATTGCAAAGTAAGTCAAGAATGCCTAAGAGCAAGAATTTTGTATCTTTGTTTTAAATGATTGGTTGAGTTGAATTATCATCCTCCTTGCACTGGATCAAAAAAACTCCCATTGATGGAGGTAGGTACACTTCACACCTCCCCACCTAAAAGTTGCAAGTTGACACTTCTATCTATTTTGGAGAGGAAGAATGAGTAGGGGTTACCCATTTCTCCTTTTAGAGAACTTACTCATTTTATGAGAGTTTCAAGAGAGCTTTTTCTTTTTCAAATTGTTTTCATACTTAGAATTGGAGAGGAAAGTTTGAGAGCTGTGGAGAAGAGGGAAGAGTGAAGTATCCAAGAAAAGCAACATGGAGAAAGCTAAGTCCTATTTCCTCATATTTCTTTTAGTTGATACAATAAGTGATATGCAAGTTCTTGAGTTAAAACGGTTCTTTGAAAATGGATGCATTTGTAATTGTTGAATAAGTTATTTGTAACTTCCATACCAAGATCATTTGGTAATATGTTAGTGCTTGCTTAAGGGTATCGATACAACCCATGAGGCTTCATGATGCCATTACAGTTGGGTGGAGAGCAAGGTTCATTTCATGAGTATGTAAATTGATAGTTTTTCTATATTATGTGTAACAAAGAAAACTCATATTCTTGACATGCTCATTGTATTTCTATCCATTATGTGTAAATCTTCTGAGCATTGCAAATTTCCAAGTAAATCTTCATAGATCTTGCTACAAATCTTTTTAATTATTGCAAATCCTTTTGTAACTGTGATAAGTAAAAGAAAAATAAATAAGGTTTCAAGAAAAGAACTTGATGAAAAAAATAATGAGCATGAGGGAAAAAAGAAGAAGGTAACATTATGGAAACTTCTTGTTAAAAAAAATGGTAGTTTCTCTTCTCCTTTCAACCTGCAAGTTTCAAATGAGTAAACATGGAAAGAAAGTGCCAGGGGTTTTATAATAAATCTTTACTCGATTTACAGCCGCCTGGGTCATTTAAATCTAAGGGTCAAGATTCAAAACAAATCTAATGGCTCGCAACAGTTGCACATTCTATTAATTTCCAATCTATTGATTATCAATAATTAAACTTACTAACTTTAAATTAACACATGGTGGGGACTATGGTGTTAGGGACCCCTCATTTATCTTGCAATTTCACTTTATTCAAATTTAAAAATTATATTATTAAAGTAATTAGCTGCTTTTTAAAAATTATATTATGTAAATTAAACAAGTAAATGGTTAGACATCTATTTATTTTTTCTTCAAAAACAATAAAGGTGATAAATAAATTATTTTAAAATTAATTCATCAAATTAATGAGATTTAAATACAAGAACTATGACGAATGATTTAAATAAATTATTATTTAAATTATCATATTTCGAGTATTTGAGAATAGTTTTGTCCAATCATTTAACTTGGTTTAAATATGCTTCCATCTAGGAAAAATAGGTTATTAATTTAGATAAGAAATTATCGTTGTCGATTAAATCCACGACTTAGTCGAACATTGTTCACATTAATTCGTTGACATGAGATATTAAAGATATAATAGATTACATATATGAGATTTACTATTCAAACTTCAAATGAAATCCCTCAAAAAATTATTAATTGAAGCATATAAACTTTGTATAATGATAGTATATAATGCTTTGGATTAAATAGTTATTTATTGGCTATTTAAGTGGTGCACTAAAAAAGCAACATTATAATGGGTACCTTATGTGATACATTATTATTAAATGATTAAGAGAATTAATTAATATTTAATTCAAATATTGAATAATATAATGTAATAAGCTTAGAAAAAATCATAAGAGAAATGGTGAGCATGATTATTTTGATCACCTTTCAGCATTAGAGTAATAAAGTGAATCAATCGAACACTTACTTCAAGATGTCCTAACCAGATAAAAAAATATCATTCAAGCATTATCGTTAGCGGGACTCTTAATTCTAATACATGTGAATATCCAAAACTACCATAAGGGAGTCAACTTCCTTTTAATTAAATTAATTTAAGCAAGTCAAGATATTATGACACTTTAAGAAAATGTGAAGGCTAACATGAAAGTTAAATAATAGAGTTATTGGTAGTAGCTATATTGATAGCACTATCTCATCAAGCCATTGATAAGGAAAAAGTCAAAGATTTATAAAACTCAGCCAAGGGAGTCGATCAACAAGAACCAGTTACGAGTTATGTCATGTATTATGTGTAAACCAATATAATCCTATCAAATAATGTTAGACCTCATTAGTTGTGTTGCACAATGGTGGCTTGTCACGGGCACATTAAGTTGCAAACCTATGTTTAAAAAAAAAATAGTGGCATCTGAAAAATGTGGGCATGACATTATCAATAAAGAGGTTAATAATATCATCAATAAATGAATAGTGATAATAATGTATATAAAAGGACTCAATTGTGAGTTTATTAATGACAAGTTTATTGAGGATTAACGATCAATTATAATATTTGACAAGTATAATCATCTTAAAAGGACTCAATTGTGAGTTTATTAATGACAAGTTCATCAAGGATTAATGATCAAGTATAATCATTAGTGTTGAAAATTTGGTTTCATAATGATTTTATCTTGGGCTTATTGAGATAATAATAATCATGTCACTCTTAAGTCTCATTAAATTTGTGTATTAGGTTAGTATAAAATAATGATAATAATAGTAGTATGACCAAAATTTATTTAAGAATGCCATTATCTTGAGTGAATTATAATTAATAAATTTATATGGATAACTATTACACTTAGATTAGAAGAAACTTCTTGTAGGTATACAACTCATACTCTTCTTAGCATTATGTCTCAATCCCTTACATTGTTAACTAGCTTCATTATTGTCTTTAAAAAAATATATATATATTGGATTTTTTCTAACAAAAATTTTGTGCCCGACATTTATCTCCTTATTAGATGGTGAGTGAAACATCACACATGGGTTTGAAAACATATTGTATTCATATCTATGCAAGAAAAAAAGTTTAGCCCTATGATGGTTAATGCAATAAATTTTGATATCTTGAATCTTGGCTACTATAAGTGTGTCGTTGTTGTTGTCTATGGGAAAATTTGAATGTTTATTGGTAGATCTTTGTGTGTATGTAGATCGAGTAGAGAACTTGGTTAGTCATTAGACATATAGGTCTTTGTGGATGTAGATCAAGAAGAAAACTTGGTTAGTTGAAAGTCCATTATGGCTATGTGTTTTCTCTATTTGTCGTGTAATGAATTGGATAAGTCAAACGTAGCCCACAATTTAATTTCTCCACTATTTAAGTAAATTATATGGATACTGCAGATGCATCTAAGAAAGTGGCTTGGTTACAAATATTATAAAAGCATTATTTTGAATGTAGGGTTGTTAAAATCAACTAGTGTTTTAAAATAATACTAAAACCTTTAATAAACTTTCAGTAAAAACTTGTCAAAACATGAAAAGATCTTACCTTAGTAGCGATCCTTTGCGTTGGCCACTCCATAATGGATTTCACCTTTTTTTAATCCATTTTCGAACACTTAGTTGAGATAACAAATCCTAGATACACCAATTCATGTTTCACAAAAATACACTTCTTCAAATTGATCAACAACTTAGCCTCTCTCATCTTCTGAAAAACTTCTTGAATATGCATTAGGTGCCTATGTAACGTCTTACTGAAAATCAAGATGTCATCCAAGTAAACAATCACAAACATACCCAAAATTTCATTCAATACCTCATTCACGAGTCTAATGAATGTGTTGGGTGTATTGGTCAACCCAAAAGGCATAACTGACCACTCATACAAACCATCTTTGGTCTTGAAAGTTATTGTCCATTTGTCTCCTTCTCTGATCCGAATCTAATGGTAGCCACTATTCGAATCCATCTTTGTGAAATACATGGCTCCACTCAAGAAATCCATGATAACAACAATCGTGCAGGACCACCTAGTGGAATTCATGCCTCCATCAAGCCATTTTTTGTAAACATTTACTATTCTACAAACCAAGGCAACAATTGAGAAAACATCATATCACTGTAGAGACAAAGTCAAATGTGCATTGTTACCAAACCAACTATATCAAATAAAATACAAAGCAATGTGATCAAATGTTACCAAATGCATTGCCAAGTATCAACTGAAAGACCAATTGTATCATGCTACCAATGTGAACCAAGGAGAATAACCAAAATTTTAAAACAATGTTTGACTAAGTCAAAAAGAAATACAAGCTGTGTAACCTGTGTAAATGAACCATGTACCAAAAACATCAATGTATATTCCTCACAAAGTGTTATCACAGGAAACACCAAAGCACTGTTAGACCAAAGGAAAGATGCCACTATCAAATCACTGTTATAAGGATTACCATACCACAAAATACTCTCAAATCACTGCCATTCCAAAAGAGGAACAACTAGCAGGGACCATTATCACTTACCAATCATCACAATTACCAAAACAATTGAGAGTGCTTTATGATCAGACAATGTCAAAATATATTCTAGAAATGTTTCTAGCTGAATGCATGATAGTAATGTATCAAACAAACGAAAGTAATTCCATCTAGATGTTACCAACTTTCAAACCAAAGTATTACCAATGCCTTGGAGAATAAAATTTTGTCAAGAACACTAGAGAGACCTTTGATTACTTTGTGATCTTACCAAAATTCTGCACCAAAGAAAAATCATTCTATCTTACAAAACAAACTTTGGATCATTTTTGTCAAGAACACTAGAGAGACCTTTGATTACTTTGTGATCTTACCAAAATTCTGCACTAAAGAAAAATCATTCTATCTTGCAAAACAAACTTTGGATCATTATCAATAGAAAAAACGTAGTCACTAGAAGCAAGCAAGTATAGAACTTTTCAAGTAACAACTGTCCAAAGTGTGTAGGTTGCCAAGTAAAAAACTCTCAATCTTATCATTTAAAAACAACTAAAATCATATCAAAAATTCTCACATGTTAGGTCACTGTCAATACAAACACACTGAACCTAAGTCATTGTAGAAACCTCTGTCCACAAGTACATTTTACAAATATTATCAAAAAAAATTCAATGTTGTCACTGTCACATAAATTGATCATCCACAAAGTCTTTGTGAATTGTGTGGCAATGTCACAATATCACTAACAATAATTCTCAAAGATTGTCCAAGAGAGAACTATAATCACCAGGAAGTGTCTTAAGAAAAGTAACTAGGACAAGTGGCAAGAACCTTAGAAAAACCACATGTTCAAGGCTCAAGACTCTACAACGCAAAGGCATTGTTCAATTTAAAATAAACTACTCCCAGTATAAAAATCTTATGTTTCAAGATCACTGTTCCA
The DNA here is from genome assembly GCA_007258455.2 of Sequoia sempervirens. NCBI lineage: Eukaryota > Viridiplantae > Streptophyta > Pinopsida > Cupressales > Cupressaceae > Sequoia > Sequoia sempervirens. The sequence continues at coordinate 19,197 of VDFB02256361.1, read as the reverse complement.
AGGTTCATATTTTAGTAACATCATTCTTCCAAATTGTTTCCTCTTTTCCAAAAGCAAGATAAAAAAACAAATTCACTATCAAAGACCACAATCAAGATCACTAGTCAGAGTTCATTGTCATGCTCAAACAAGAAACCAATCAAATATGTCATACTATCATTTCGTATCACAAATCATAGTCACCTTACAAAAAAAATCCTTGCACAGGTCACATTGTGATACTGTCACTGCAAAAGGCAACATTGTGTAAGCAAGATCAGGCATCATTCACTATCACTTCACTTTCATCACTATCATAAAATTAATGTATAATGTATCATGTATTATCAAAAACTACTGGCATCTCACAGTCCAAGAATGTTCAAGAAAATGAATAAGGTGAATGGTCTCCTTACTATCCAATGCAAAACATTCACTATCATAAAGCACAAAAACACTGATATCAAGTACAAACCATCAACAGCCTAGCATTGGAAATTTATAATCAATTCAATTCAAGAAGCATTGAATTGATTTACTTATCCACTCATGCTTACCTCTACCAACAAAATGTTCACTTCCACAGTCTTGCCCACTTTACTATCTTAAATACTATCCAAACAAATATATAGTCCAAGAGACATACGGACATAGCAAACATGGACAATCCGACACTAACTAGATCACTAACTCAAGGTAAATCAACTGTTCAAAAGTTAAGATCACTAGAACACATCATCTAGTACATATTAATTAGTACCATTAAGGACATTGTATACTATCTCTCAGTTATTTGAATTTGGACCGTCATCTCAAATAAACCTATAATAAATATATCCAAACTTTACCCCATAGCCAACATGAAATCATATGATATAAGTACTTCGTAAAATAGAGTTTAAAGAGCCAACATGAAATATGCACCTTCACTTTATAATAGAAAAGTAATTTGTTGAAATAAACACAACATTCTTTTTAGTATCATTCTTAATTATGTGACATAAGCCTCCTAGAAGATGTTTTCCTGAACATTGATTGTTAGAAATAGAATAGTTTATGTTTCATAAGAAAATATTTTGGAAGTTATAATAGTATTCTCTCCATCTCACCAACATGCTCTAAACAAAAATCACCAAACTTCACATTGTTCTTTAAAAAGAAATAATGTGCAAATCCTTCCTTTCCTTATAAGGAGACTTATTTCTACTACAATTCTATGCTCTTCCACCTTTACCAGGAAACCAAGAGGAAATAGTAGGCATCATAGTTGATCAAGTGAAATTTCACAAAAATATGTTTAATCTTTTATATTTTTAGAAGATAAATTTAGAATAGACCTTTTGATCTCAACGTCTCCACTTTGATGTTCCACGTGTGCATAATGCCTAGATACAACATAGGAAAGTCCATCTTGTTAATAAAGTCCATTGAAACAACAATAGTTATTCTTGTGTTGCACAAAACAACATGATTATGGGTGCAACTACTTCTATGTAGATATAACATAAGAAAATACATTCTCTAGTTCTCATTAGTCAAATGGATAACCTACAAATCCATACAAACAATGAGAAATAGTAGACACCTTGTTATAAATAACTTTGGTATACATTAGATGTTCATCCCATAGGAATGTTGACAAAAATTTCTTAAATTCATCCTCGCTAAAAAAAAAAAAATCAAGCAGAAGGAAAAATCTAGGAATGGCTTCCAATGGAGAGAAATCTAAGAGCCACAATAATATCCACTCCACTAACTATCCTTACAATTTATGATAGTTGTTTCTCCTTCCTAGCTAAGATGAACCCCAAGTATTTTTCTTAGCTCTTTCAATATGAAACCATGGCCTATATTATAGAAGAGAACATTTTTTAGACAATTCTATAGTAGAAATTAGACCCTTGAAATTTTTACATGGCACAATATTGATGACATTTAACAAAATACATTTTGGAAAGGGAAATGAAAGATTATATAGATATTTAATGAATATAGAGGGGAAGCCCGTGCTCCAAAGTAGTGTCATCCTAAAATCCTAGCATCAACCATTATAATCTCTTGATGAGCATAGCATTCCTTTTGTGTACTTCCCAAAATTTATATCCTTTATGCTTTAATGGACGTCCATACCTTATATTTTCCCCCACCAAACTTGTGTCAATCAAATTTAACGGTTACTACCTACCTATGCTTCATTACAAGTGGATGTCATCTTCTACTTTCGTCTATAATTTCTTCTTTTAATTCTTCCCCCCAAATTTCCACCTAAATATCTTATTTAGTGAAACTATTTTTTATTTTTTGTACCTATATCTAAACGATGTGGTATTTTATCCTTCATTAATGATTTATAGTTCACATTAGGTTCACTCAAGAAAAATCTTAAAATAGAACCAAGCACAACATGAATGATTCAAACTCTAGGAAACATATTTAACTCTAGGATCCCACCTAGTCACTCCTCTCATAGAAAAAGTTAGTTGAGTGTAATTGGTGGTGGTTTGTTCTATCCTTGTAGAAGTAGAATACCACAGGTGATTGTTATGTTATTGTTTTGGTTTGTTTAGGCCTTCTTACCTATGATCTCCTTTTTATGTCACTTTTTTGTCCTATTTAGACACTAGAACATTGCATGGAAGTCCATGCATTACACTATCATTATATGATAGTTTCTTGTTTGGTGTTTAATTTTAAGTATTGTTTCCCTTGCTACCTTCAGCGGTCAATGAAAACAACTCAAAATGGTTCCAAACAACTCATTGGCCTCTTTGTGTCACCAACTCTCTCTCTCTCCCTCTCTCTCTCTCTCACACACACACACATAATTTGTTAGCTCTCTTATTCTCTTTAGCTTCCTCAAGCCTTTATAGGTGATATTATTCCTACTTCTCGTTGTTATCACAAGTATTTCCTGGTTTGTGCCCTTGAGCACCTTGAGATTTTCACATCCTTTTAATTTTATTCTAGTTATACTATTTTTCATATTCACAAATTTCACCATTTCTAGACACTCTTGGGATACGAGCATTCAAACATTATTTTTACATATATCTATCTTGATTGTTGTGCAATTTTAAATACTTAAGAAAGGATTTGATTAATCCCAAAATAACCCCAAAAAAAAAATTGTCTTTGCAAGTATCTAAAAAGAACTCAACAATAAAAAAGTTTACAATTTCTTAATTGTTTATAAATCCATTCTGATTCTTTCTTTAAATCATGTAAATCTTGTTATTTAGTTTATTTCTCTAGATTTCCATTATTTAGTATTTTCTAGTGTGTTTGCATTTTTATTTTTGCAAACTAGGAAAACAAGATTAGGTTTTTATATTTTTCTAGAAGCTCCTCCTTATTTTATCAATATGGATGTCAAGGATTTTTTTGAACATTTGTGTGACATACTAGCATCCTAGACAAGTACCTCCTCCACTCAGCTCCGGGTTCCTCTTTCACCCTCTTTTTAATATGTAATTTATTTCTATAAACTATTATTTTATTTTTTATAAAATAGTTATTTATCAACTTTCTTTTATTATTTTAGTTAATTGAAATCCTATCCATTTAAATTATTTTTTGGATCTAAAACCAATTGTATTTTCAATCCATGTGAATCTACTTTCATTTGCTTCAAGTCTCATCAAATTTCATTAAGATTTGACTAAGTTATGACCATTTTTGTGAGGGCGCATCTGAACCCTACCTAGGGTTTGAAATTTTGGGAAAAATGCAATAGCTTTCTTTTCCACCGTTGGATATCCATACAAATTGGACGAAAAGTCTATAATTATGTTGTCTCCAATCTCACCAGAGCGATTGGCTTCATTCTTTGTTTTCTAAAAGTTGTTAATGATAGTTTTGGTATTAAATTGTTCCCTGCCATGGCAATGTTTCCAATATGATCTAGGACGCACTTAGTTTTTTGTCATTGTTGATGATTTCTCAGTTGTGTTATTGCAAAGTAAGTCAAGAATGCCTAAGAGCAAGAATTTTGTATCTTTGTTTTAAATGATTGGTTGAGTTGAATTATCATCCTCCTTGCACTGGATCAAAAAGACTCCCATTGATGGAGGTAGGTACACTTCACACCTCCCCACCTAAAAGTTGCAAGTTGACACTTCTATCTATTTTGGAGAGGAAGAATGAGTAGGGGTTACCCATTTCTCCTTTTAGAGAACTTACTCATTTTATGAGAGTTTCAAGAGAGCTTTTTCTTTTTCAAATTGTTTTCATACTTAGAATTGGAGAGGAAAGTTTGAGAGCTGTGGAGAAGAGGGAAGAGTGAAGTATCCAAGAAAAGCAGCATGGAGAAAGCTAAGTCCTATTTCCTCATATTTCTTTTAGTTGATACAATAAGTGATATGCAAGTTCTTGAGTTAAAACGGTTCTTTGAAAATGGATGCATTTGTAATTGTTGAATAAGTTATTTGTAACTTCCATACCAAGATCATTTGGTAATATGTTAGTGCTTGCTTAAGGGTATCGATACAACCCATGAGGCTTCATGATGCCATTACAGTTGGGTGGAGAGCAAGGTTCATTTCATGAGTATGTAAATTGATAGTTTTTCTATATTATGTGTAACAAAGAAAACTCATATTCTTGACATGCTCATTGTATTTCTATCCATTATGTGTAAATCTTCTGAGCATTGCAAATTTCCAAGTAAATCTTCATAGATCTTAAGCTACAAATCTTTAATATTGCAAATCCTTGTAACCTGTATAAGTAAAAGAAAAATAAATAAGGTTTCAAGAAAGAACTTGGATGAAAAATAATGAGCATGAGGGAAAAAGAAGAAGTAACATTATGGAAACTTGTTAAAAAAAATGGTAGTTTCTCTTCTCCTTTTCAAACCTGCAAGTTTCAAATGAGTAAACATGGAAAGAAAATAGGTTTTATACAAATCTTTAATGATTTACAGCGTCTTTTGGTCGCCCTAAATCTAAGGGTCAAGATTCAAACAAATCTAATGGCTCAAAATAGTTGCACATTCTATTAATTTCCAATCTATTGATTATCAATAATTAAACTTACTTAACTTTAAATTAACACATGGTGGGGGACTATGGTGTTAGGACCCTCATTTATCTTACCACTTTATTCAAATTTAAAAATTATATTATTAAAGTAATTAGTTGCTTTAAAATTATATTAGTGTAAATTAAATAAGTAAATGGTTAGACATCTATTTATTTTTCTTCAAAAATAATAAAGGTGAGAAATAGATTATTTTAAAATTAATTCATCAAAATAATGAGATTTATATACAAGAACTATGATGAATAATTTAAATAAATTATAATTTAAATTATCATATTTCAAGTATTTTAGAATAGTTTTGTCCATCATTTAACTTGGCTTAAATATGCTTCCATCTAGGAAAAATAGGTTATTAATTTAGATAAGAAATTATCGTTGTCGATTAAATCCACGACTTCATCGAACATTGTTCACATTAATTCGTTGACATGAGATATTAAAGATATGAAATAGATTACATATATGAGATTTACTATTCAACCAAATGAATCCTCAAAAAAAATTATTAATTGAAGCATATAAACTTTGTATACGGGATAGTATATACGTTTGGATTAAATAGTTATTTATTGGCTATTTAAGTGGTGCAATTAAAAAAAGAACATTATAATAAGTGTCTTATGTGATACATTATTATTAAATGATTAAGAGAATTAATTAATATTTAATTCAAATATTGAATAATATAATGTAATAAGCTTAGAAAAAATCATAAGAGAAATGGTGAGCATGATTATTTTGATCACCTTTCAGCATTAGAGTAATAAAGTGAATCAATCGAACACTTACTTCAAGATGTCCTAACCAGATAAAAAAATATCATTCGAGCATTATCGTTAGCGGGACTCTTAATTCTAATACATGTGAATATCCAAAACTACCATAAGGGAGTCAACTTCCTTTTAATTAAATTAATTTAAGCAAGTCAAGATATTATGACACTTTAAGAAAATGTGAAGGCTAACATGAAAGTTAAATAATAGAGTTATTGGTAGTAGCTATATTGATAGCACTATCTCATCAAGCCATTGATAAGGAAAAAGTCAAAGATTTATAAAACTCAGCCAAGGGAGTCGATCAACAAGAACCAGTTACGAGTTATGTCATGTATTATGTGTAAACCAATATAATCCTATCAAATAATGTTAGACCTCATTAGTTGTGTTGCACAATGGTGGCTTGTCACGGGCACATTAAGTTGCAAACCTATGTTTAAAAAAAAAATAGTGGCATCTGAAAAATGTGGGCATGACATTATCAATAAAGAGGTTAATAATATCATCAATAAATGAATAGTGATAATAATGTATATAAAAGGACTCAATTGTGAGTTTATTAATGACAAGTTTATTGAGGATTAACGATCAATTATAATATTTGACAAGTATAATCATCTTAAAAGGACTCAATTGTGAGTTTATTAATGACAAGTTCATCAAGGATTAATGATCAAGTATAATCATTAGTGTTGAAAATTTGGTTTCATAATGATTTTATCTTGGGCTTATTGAGATAATAATAATCATGTCACTCTTAAGTCTCATTAAATTTGTGTATTAGGTTAGTATAAAATAATGATAATAATAGTAGTATGACCAAAATTTATTTAAGAATGCCATTATCTTGAGTGAATTATAATTAATAAATTTATATGGATAACTATTACACTTAGATTAGAAGAAACTTCTTGTAGGTATACAACTCATACTCTTCTTAGCATTATGTCTCAATCCCTTACATTGTTAACTAGCTTCATTATTGTCTTTAAAAATATATATATATATTGGATTTTTTCTAACAAAAATTTTGTGCCTGACATTTATCTCCTTATTAGATGGTGAGTGAAACATCACACATGGGTTTGAAAACATATTGTATTCATATCTATGCAAGAAAAAAAGTTTAGCCCTATGATGGTTAATGCAATAAATTTTGATATCTTGAATCTTGGCTACTATAAGTGTGTCGTTGTTGTTGTCTATGGGAAAATTTGAATGTTTATTGGTAGATCTTTGTGTGTATGTAGATCGAGTAGAGAACTTGGTTAGTCATTAGACATATAGGTCTTTGTGGATGTAGATCAAGAAGAAAACTTGGTTAGTTGAAAGTCCATTATGGCTATGTGTTTTCTCTATTTGTCGTGTAATGAATTGGATAAGTCAAACGTAGCCCACAATTTAATTTCTCCACTATTTAAGTAAATTATATGGATACTGCAAATGCATCTAAGAAAGTAGCTTGGTTACAAATATTATAAAAGCATTATTTTGAATGTAGGGTTGTTAAAATCAACTAGTGTTTTAAAATAATACTAAAACCTTTAATAAACTTTCAGTAAAAACTTGTCAAAACATGAAAAGATCTTACCTTAGTAGCGCTCCTTTGCGTTGGCCACTCCATAATGGATTTCACCTTTTTTTAATCCATTTTCGAACACTTAGTTGAGATAACAAATCCTAGATACACCAATTCATGTTTCACAAAACTACACTTCTTCAAATTGATCAACAACTTAGCCTCTCTCATCTTCTGAAAAACTTCTTGAATATGCATTAGGTGCCTATGTAACGTCTTACTGAAAATCAAGATGTCATCCAAGTAAACAATCACAAACATACCCAAAATTTCATTCAATACCTCATTCACGAGTCTAATGAATGTGTTGGGTGTATTGGTCAACCCAAAAGGCATAACTGACCACTCATACAAACCATCTTTGGTCTTGAAAGTTATTGTCCATTTGTCTCCTTCTCTGATCCGAATCTAATGGTAGCCACTATTCGAATCCATCTTTGTGAAATACATGGCTCCACTCAAGAAATCCATGATAACAACAATCGTGCAGGACCACCTAGTGGAATTCATGTCTCCATCAAGCCATTTTTTGTAAACATTTACTTTACATATGGTTTGGGTGATGTCATCAGCTCATTTAGACCATATTTAACATGTTTGAGTCATTCATAAGGTTATTAGGTGATTATGAGTTCATTTTGTCAAAAATTGTAATAAATTGTCAAAGTTGTCATATTGTCAAAATTGCAAAAATGCAAAAAATAAGAAGATGAAAGGTCATATAAGGACATTTGACAGTTATAGGCAACTAGGTAGGCATAAAAATGGTTTAAATACCCTTGTATAGTCAAATCTTAGTGTGGAGGATTGGGAAAAATGAAGATGTAATGAAATGGAGACTAGAGATCAATGAAAATTTTGAGTTTGAATGCTATTATTCCTGTTCTTTAATATAGTATGGTATGTATGGACCATAAATGAGCCTAAAATTTGTTTGGTTTGAAAGTGTAATGAATCTAGTTCATTACGATCTTTGTTTCAATTCATTTCATAAAGTAGAATGAAAGTTATGAATGTTTTTGTGGCTACAATTCCCAGAATTTCCCTTTAAAAGTCTTGTAGCAGTGTGTTGTATGTCCTTGTACAGACTGGTATTAGCTTGAAACCAATGGGAAACCAAGAATAAATTAATCTAGTTTCATTTGCTTTTTGTTTGGTTCAATTTCATGAAAATTTGCGGAAGTTCCGATCATTTTTGTAAGTGCACACCTGAAACCCTCTTGGCGTAGACATCAAGTAGTCAAAATTATGTTTCTCTCAATTTGTACAGTCAAATGGTCTGCAAATTGGTGAAAAAGTTCATTTTATCATATATTTTCATATTCCAAAGTCGTCGATAATAAGAATGAAGTTTGCTATCAAAGCAATGCTGCCCTAGGACTAAGAAATGTGGAAAAATCAGGAAAAACACAAAATACAATGAAATTTTTTGTCTTTGTTTGTGAAATGGTTATCTAAACTGGTTGATATTTCTTGTAAATGTTGTTAAACTATGTAGTAGCCCCTCCCAAAGGTGGCATGATGAATTTTAGGCATTTGAACGCGTTATTGTTCACTGCCTCGTTCTCACAAAGTTATAACAGTTAAGATTTTGGGTCAAGAATAAAGGTTAGAATGGGTGTTTTGATAAAAAAAAACATGAGTATGATATGGAGATGGACTTGATAAGCTTGTGCAAGCACATTTACACAGGTTTGAGGCATTGGCTAGCATAAATGGACTTGCAGTTGTCTATTCCAAACAAACCCTCATGTTGCAAGCAGTGAATTGCTATGGTGTGACCTTATGATTTTCATTCATTGATGAGTGTTTTTTGATGGGAGTTGTTGTATGAGATCTCTTATTATATGTTGAGTGTCTTGAATGGCATTGAAGCCGTGTAGGGATTGTGAGTTTTCATTTCAATGTTGCCTATCAAAGTTAACAAGCTTTGGAAAGGCCTAAACAACAAGGACAATCATAATTTAAATGTGTAGTCTACAAAGAAGAACATTGGACTTTATGTATTGTGATTACTTCCTGAATTTGGTTTGGTTGAGTTTGTTATAAACATCTTCTATTATGTCTTCCAAGGGCGAGTTGAGTTGTTTTGTTGATGGTTTCTCCATTTGTGTTATTGCAAAGTAAGCAAAGAATGCTTCAGAGCAAGGATTTTGTAATATTGTCTTGAATGATTGGTTGAGTTGAGTTGTGATCCTCCTAACATTGCAGTAATCCATTCTTGGCAAGGGAAACTGATATTAATCGTAAATTTTTTAATGGCTCTCGAATCAGTACACTTTCTCCATTCTACATTCTTCTTAAGTGCTACTACTTCATGAACTGCACACAGACTCAAACTCTCCCTAATCAATCCCTTTCGCAACAACTTTTGCACCTGCCTATTCAACTCTTCCCTCTTCGTTGGACTCATTCGATGGGCTGCCTTATTTGACAAAACTGGCTTGAGGAATCATATCCATTCGATGACTAATCTTCCTTACTGGTCATAACCCTTCAGGCACATTATCAAAAATGATACTCAAGAATTTGTCCAACAAACCACGCACTTCTACAAGAACCTCACTGCTAATTTCCTTTTCAGTTCTTCGAATTAATACAAAACACGTGTTCATGTTTCATATCTTCCAGGAATTTTCTCCCATCAACCAAGCAAATTATTGCATACCTTTTCATCTACTTCCTTCAGAGGCTTCAGCTTATGTAAAACTCCATCCTTTGTTAATGAGTAAGTGTTCGTGTGCCAACCGTATATTGCTCGTAGATCAAACTGCCATGGTCGACCAAAAAACATGTCACAAGCATCCATGGGTATCACGTCACACAAAACTTCAACCCTGTAGTTAACAATTTTGTATTTGATTAGTTACTCTTCATTGACCAGGGCCCTCTAATCCTTCTCCAACCATGAAACCCCATATGCACTAGGATGCCTTCTCCTTTCCAATTCCAATTTGGAGACCATTTCTTCCAACAATAAATTGTCAGTGCTACCTCCATCAATGATGAAATTGCAAACCTTTCCTTCACAATTAAAACGAGTGTGAAACAAATAAATTCACTGGCCAGATACCTTCTCTTCATTCACCAAGGCCCTTCTGACAACAATGGACTCACCCTTCTCTACATCTTCAGACTATGAGGACCGAGTGTCCTCATCTACATGACCTACTCGTGCCTTACCTTATGGTCTCTTCTTCATCCTCTCTTGGTGTTGTGGGCATCCTTATGCCCTTTGTCCCCGTTCACCACATTGGAAACATGTTCCTCCAAAACCCCCTCTTCCTAGCCCACGCCTAGACCTTCATGTGCCTCTCTAATCTCCACTATTTTGATCATGAGGCTGATATAAGTCATTTGTTGGCTAATTTTGACTAGTATTGTATGCTTCACCTTTCCTATAATCGCCACCTCGACCTCCATAACATCGTTTACCAGTCCTTCCACCTAGACCTCCACCCCTTTGCTTGCTTTCAAACCTCTTGTCCAGTCGTTCTTCAACCTTCAAGGAGAATTGATAAGCATCTTCAATGGTAGTCATTCTTACTAATGCCAATTCCTCCTATATGTTAGGCTTCAGCTTCTTGATATACCTAGCAACCTTCTATTTTTTCACCTCAGAGTGTTATATTTGAATCAAAACCTTGTGAAATTCCTCTTTGTATTCTTTCACCGTCCTCATTCCTTGTCTCAAGCTCTGTATTTTCTTTAGTAGCTCCAATTTGTAGTCAATAGGAATGAACTAATTCTTCAATTTTGCCACCATTTTGTCCCATCTCGAGATTTTATCTTTTCCTTTTCTACCCCTTTCCAGCTGGACCTCTTTCATCTATTTCTTTTAACACTCCTAGTCTTTTCTCTATTTTTTTAACCCATATCTCACATTTCCTATTATTTTATAAGTGCATCAAGAGTTATTTTTCTATTGGCCAACATAGAAAAACCCTATTTTGTAACTAACATAAGTCTTGATAAAAGGCTGAGGGTTAGCGTTTGCCAATAATAATATTACTCTCTGTTAGTGGATGTACCTCAGGGTTTGGGTGAACCGCGTTAAATATTGTCTCATTGTTATCATTTTTGTGTTTGATGAGTCATTCTGCATGATCTACATCATCGCATCATGGTACTAATCCTTATGATATGTCGAGTATCCTTCACCATCAGAAGTAGATGGTCCTATAAGAGAGTAGAAGCTTCAGAGTATAGCTCGTTGTTTGTTAGACAACCTATTAAAGGCATATGCTTTCATTGTGGCAGAGCTTGGGATCACAATACATGAGGTAAGAGGACATGGGAGTAAAATTTGGCCTTCACATCCAGGATCCGACCAAGCTACAGGTCCTTCACCACATTCACATCAACCTCGTAGCACTGCAAATCCTATAGATCCACATACAGATCATTAGGTTGCTAGAGAAGAGGATACACCTACTAGTCATTCTATGGGTGTTCAACATCATGCATCTCAAGGCTTGGATGTAATTGAGGACCAATTGCAGATGATAGCATCGTAAGGTTATGTAGAGATATGTCATCGATGCCATCTCAACTAGTTAGTCCAATACACTCGTTATAGATCCGACCAAGCTATAGGTCCTTCACCACACTCACATCAGCGTGGTAGCGCTGCAAATCCTATAGATCCACATACAGATCATTTGGTTGTTGGGGAGGAGGATACACATACTGCTCATTCTATGGGTGTTCAACATCATGCATATCAAGCCTTGGATCGTCTACAGATGATGGGATCATCAAGTTATGTGGAGATATGTCATTGATGCCATCTCAACTGGTTAGTCCACTACACTCGTCAATATTGGAGCGAGCCAAGGAGACCCATGATATAGCAAAGTTTACATATAGGATCATTCTAGCGGACTCTGCACCACCTGATACAAAGGTATGTATGTATGTACAGACATGCACAATTTACACATGTTTAAATTTTAAATCATTTGTTTTACTTAAATGGTAGATATTACTAATGTACATGTGCACACACACACACACATATATAATGTAAAGTAATTATTTGACATAATTTTATTAGATTGTGTACATCTCTTGTACTATCTCCAAGGCATGACCCATCCATCAGAGCAATATTCTCACTCAAAGGGTCGCTTGATTCGGAACCGGCATGACAACCCTGTTGGAGCCTAACTTAATTAATAGGAAAGCAAGTTATTGCTACAAGATGTAGATTCTTTGGGACGTATTTTTCTAGGCTTTGTGTATGAGGAGTCATTCTTTCATACAAAAGGTAAATTTCATAAGAATCTACTTTTTATGTCTCTTGACATTGCTTACTCTTACAATTTCATCCGCCTATTTCTAGAATCTAATTCATTAATATAATACTGATTATTTTCTAATTAATTACATTTAACCAGCTCCACATCAAATTTCTTTGGTATGTGCTTCTAATTTGTCTTGATGACTAATTGCAGGATAAATTACTACATCTTTGTTGCTAAGAATTTTTCAAGATCCAATTATGCTGTTAAAAACAAATTTTATATGGAGTTGGATAATGAGGAGTTGTTTGTATTATAGTTTAAAAGTAATATGTAGGAGATATATCCTTTTCAACTGGAGGAGAATCATTGAGGAACTTCTGGACGTTATAACTTTTGACTCAGATGTTCGTTTGGGCTCAAATTTTACAAGGAGATTCATTATGAGGAGTTGTTTCGATTACAGAATGTGATTTGAACAAGTTAGATCAAAATAAGTGGCAAAAGTTTGAAGACAATAACATGTAGGAGTTGCATTATTTCAACTAGAGGCAAATGGCGCAGGGACTTAGGGAGGTCATAACTTTTGTCTCAGATGTCTATTTGGGTTCAAATTTTATAGAGAGATTCCTTATGAGTTCTTTGGATTCTAGAACAGTAATTTAAGAAGCTATATCAAAATATTTGGCAACAGTTAGAAGACAATAACTTAAAGAAGTTGCGCTCACAAGGCATTTGATCTTGTAGCTGGCTCCTCATGTGCTTGCAATAAATCTATCAAAACTTTCCTCATATAAATTGCTTCACATGCTATTGAGATCATTGCTACATATTCTTATTTAATTGATGAAAGCGTCACTATGAGTTGCTTCTTTCATGCGCATAAAATTGCACCTGTCCTACAATGAATGATATGTCTATAAGCACTCTTCCTTTCATCAATGCTACCTTCAAAATCACTATCACTATAACTAATCAAATCAAAATATTTGGTTGTGGATTACAAGATTCCATATCCTATTGTTCCTGCCACATATATCAATATACTCTTGCCAACTTGAGTCTTATAGTAACTCCATGAATCTTCATATTAGACTAACCCCATACAAGATATTTGATCTTGTATCTATAAGATACATCAAACTTCATATTAATCTTTTGAAGATTATAGAATCAATATTAGTGCCTTTATCTTCTTTGATAACTTATGTGCTTGTTGCAACTAGTGTAGACGTGGATTACAATTCAACATCCTAAAACTTTTCAACACATCTTTTGCATATTTATATTGACTAATAAATCATTTATCTTATTGAACAACTTCAATGCCTAAAAAATACTTCATCAAACCGAAATTTGTCATCTCAAATTCTTTCGTCATTGTTCATTTAAATGTGTCTACAGACAAGTTTCTAGTGAAAATTAAATCATCAACATACAAACATACAACTAAAATCTAAACTTTTTGATTGATCTTTGTGTACAATGTAGGCTCACCACTGCTTCTATTGAATCCATTACTTTACTTTTATGATCAATTCTGGTATACGACACTCTTGGGGCTTGTTTGAGACCATAGAGCGCCTTCTTCAATCTATAAACCCTCTCTTCATGTCAATGAACTTCATAACCTTGTGGTTGTTTCACACATACTTCTTCGATAAAAGCATTCAAGAAAGCATATTTGACATCCATTTCAAATACCTTCCAATCATTTTGAGTAGTTATTGCTAAGACCATTCTAATAATATCTAGTCAAGCAACTGGAGCAAATGTTTCATTCTAATCAATTCTATAATGGTATGCATTAAATTTCTTTTTACAAACGCATTTGACACCTATACAATCCTTACCATTAGGTAGAACAACTAGCTCCCATGTGTTATATTTCTCAATGTAATTCATCTCTTCATTCATAGCTTTGATCCGATATTTCCTCAACTAATTCTTTAAAATACACGGGATCATGAGAGAATAATGCAAAATTTGAGCAAAAATCCAAATTATCTTCTCTTTGAACATATATCTCTTTCAAACTTCTCATTACTCCATGAGGCATATTCACTTGTAGGCGTATTTTTATCTTCATGAAGAAAGAGTAGGAACTCATTCATCACTTACTTATGGAATAGGACTAGGATGACTTGCATGACTAGATAATTAATCTTGTATAATATTCTTTGGACTTCTTGTTGGAGGATTTCTTCCTGCTTGTGTATTTGATTGATCACCTTGCACAATTTTCATTTTTGCTCCAACTATGATTGATCTACCAATGCTACCATCCCATGCTTCTTCTCCCTTAAATTTGACATCTCTACTAACAATCACTTTCTTTGAAATGGGATTATACAATTTGTAAGCCTTTGATAGCTCACTAAAACCAATGAAAATGCATCTCTTTTATCATCCAAATTTCTTTTCAATTCAGATGGCACTAAGGAATATGCAAAACATCCAAAAATTCTCAAATGAAGTATACCATGCTTCTTACCATTCCATGCCTCCCATGGAAATTTGTCCTTCACACTCTTTGTAGGACATTGTTCAAAATTATTTATCACAAGCTATTGCTTTTGCCAAAAAATCATTACACGAGTTTTTAGCCTTGAACACGCTCCTAGACATTTCCATTATGGTTCTATTATTTCTCTCTACTACAACATTTTGATGTGGTGTGTACCTAGTCAATTGTTTCTTGATCCTATCATATGAGCAACAATTTAGGAATTCACTAGAATTAAAGTCACCACCTCTATCAGATCTGGGTAGTTTGATATATTGTCCACTTTTCTTTTCCATCATAGATTTGAAGTCCTTGAATATGCTGAAAGCTTCAGACTTCTTGAGAAAATACATCCAAGTATTTCTACCAAAATCATCAATGAAGGATAGAAAATAAATACTACCTCCAAATGATGGAGTTTGCATTGGTCCACATAAATCACTATGAACTATCTCCAATAAGCTCTTGCTCTATAAGAGATTCTTATAAGAAAACTCTCTCTATATTGTTTTGCCAAAATACAACTCACATTAATTTGTTGGTTGCACTATATGTGAGAATACATTTACCATTTGTTTATTTTGTAACAAACTCAAAGCTCAAAAATGTAAACGTCAATAACTCAAATGCCTTACCCATGATTAGTCTAAATGCACAGTTTTGAAATTAGCTTCTTCTCCTTGTATGCACTTAATTTAAAACCCAAGAACATTTGATTCTTAGTCATCTCCACTCTTGTAATCAACCTATCATTTACAAATCTATCCAATATTGTGCAAACATTATTCATAGAAGATAGCCTATAACCCTTTTGTACTAGTTGTCCAACACTCATAAGGTTATGCCTTAATCTAGGTAGAAAAAAAACATCAAGAATAAAAATTCTTTCTCCATTTCTTGTCAAAATATTTATAACTCTTTTATACATTACAACCACATTATTATCATTTCTCAATTTCACTTCAGACTTTATAGAATCATCAAGACTAGCAAACAAGTCTGTCTTCCCTATCAATCATTACTGCATCTACTATCCAAAAACCAAATATTTCTAGCACTCTCTTGAGCAACACGACATGCGATGAACATACTTTCAGATTTAGATGTAGACTCATTTGTGTAATTTGCATTCTGCTTATCCATATCACCTTGTTTCTTCTCTCACATTCATAAGCATAATGTCCATATGTTTTGCAATAATAACACACAGTGTCAAATTTATCAAACCTCTGTGGATTTTAATTGAAATGATTTTTTCCACGTCCTCCGTTGTTGTAGTTTTGAATGTTCCTTTCACCTTGATCCGGATTATTCTTTTCACTTTGATCTAAAACACCTCTACAACCTCTGCCTTTGCGTTCGCCTTTTCATTTGAAGTTTGTGTAAGGTCTAACCCTAATGCGTTGTTTTCAACTCGTTATTTAATTAATGATTTCATTTCCAAGTTGAATAGTTGATTTTAATTAATATTTTTATTGTGTCAACTTGTTCGTAAATGGAATAGAATATATGTATCCTTTCTGCTCATAGAATTGTAGACAATTAATAATCTCATAGTACACAGATGCTATGAATAGTTGTTTGTGTGAAAATTGTTCATCGTTGTCCATACGGTTATTATTCTTGTAGATGAAAAATTGGGATTTGGACTAACGATTATTCTGAAGGTGAGGTGAGTTTCATACAGTCTCTTTGGAAATCAACAAACACGATCACGTGCGTAAATTTATTTTCTATTAAATCAAAAATTATATCAATTATGCATTATCTTGGTCATTCAATTTTATATTTATCAAAGCACGAGAGTCCAAAGAGTCCCTAGTCACACCCTACTTCAGATGTTGAAGTTATATGTTTGTCTGTGTCACCTTTGAGTCCAAGTAGTTATTATATGTGTGTCTAATAATTTGAGTAATTTATATTGATTGTGTTTTAGCCATATGGAATCTATCCCAAAAAGTGGGGCATTGCACGTCATAATATTGATGACGGGCTTCAATGTTGTTCATGTCTATTGCGGCGCTTCATACCTTGGCCGGAAATCTTAGGAGGAGGAATACACACTGAAACCACAACATATAACGCTTCCATAATTTCACGAGTCTTATTATTCTGATTGGCAGAAGGTCTCATCCAACAGAGTCGAGCCATATTATATTGTAGATGCCGAGTCATATCTGATTAAGATGGATGACGGGAACCACCAATTGCAGAAACAGTTTAAGGAAGGTTGACGTATCATCGCGCTATTCCAATATAGCGTCCTGATTTCGGGATTGCTTGCTTTGTGGAGCATTGCGGTGGCTTAGCTAGTCCTTGTGATATCAGGCACAATTGGTATTTGCTATCGGTTTGGTCTGCAAGTAAAAGGGTATGCTCATTATACATCATTTCCTGTGTATTGTGAACCATATACTATTCTGTAGTGGTCTGTCTGAATGGAGAATACGTTTCAAAATAGAGTTGCTCTGGAAATTATGATTGAGTATTTGTATTGAGACTAAATTGAACATCAATATAAGGCAATATAAATTCTGGAAATGATTATGCTGTTGGAAACCAATGAGAGGAATATCCTGTGTTCCGGGCTCTTTAATTCCCTGACTGTAGTACTGCATATTGGGATTGATTGAGTAGAACTGTTCTCTTAATTCAATAATCCGCAACCTTGCTTCTTATGTAATCATTCACACGTAAATCATAAGATTCCAAACTAGTACAAACCCACAGAAGTTTTCTCTAGAAGCGCACAAGTATATGACATTTGTTTATTGTTCTATCGAGAAGGGGTTATTACAGTTCACCACCATTTGACCTCCGCATATAAGCATGGCTCATAGCTCGTTTTCAACTCCAGAAGGGCAAGATGTGAATGATTTGCCCATTTGCCTTTATGGAGCTCCTTGTTGGGAATTGTAAGTTATTTATATAGAAATTTTGTTTAGCTCTGTATGCGTTGGACATCTTCTTTAGGGATCCAGGAGCAGCATGAAGATCGAACGTTATCTTCTGACAACTGATGGACATCTTCAAATCAATTAAACCTCTGTAACTTGGCATTTTCTGTGTTTTAGAAGTGTTAGCTTTTTTCTATGACCACTCTCGCTTAAGTAAATACAGTTTACATCACGTAATATATGATTTTCTATTAAATTATGATTTTCTATCAAAATTTATGTTCTTAGAAGCCTTGGAGATTCATCATCAACAGATTAGTTGGGAAGCACCAAGGAATTTGAGACTGGAACATGCAGAATGTGATGTAGTCATGGTTGGTTATCATTCTTAGATCGTTACATCCAAAACAAAAGGCCTTCGAAAATAGCCAATGAAATCGTAAATGTTGAAGTAGTTTCTCTAAGGATACTCTCGTGTATCTTACTCTTGTCTGTATAAATGCAGTGCACCTTTTTTCTCTTCCGTTAATGCGAACACTTAGATGTGAACCCTTCTTACATAAATATATCTACTAAAAGATTAAATGCAGACTAGTAGACAATAAGAGAATCACTAATTAGAGTGGTGACAAGAGGTTCAAATTTCTGGATTGTTGTATACGCCTTCAGCATAAATACCAACACTATTTATATGAATTATTTTGTATTAGGCTTGTACAATTTTCTTCATTACTTTTTTTATTCATAACTTATGGTTGGGCAAAGCGCAAAATATCCACTTTAAAGATCGTGTCAATTATAACTATGAATATGATATTTGAATGTTGAATAATGGTTTTTCTTCAAAAAAATTAGATGGTATTCTTGTATCAAAACACAAAACATATTCAACATTGAATCACATTTAACAACACTAACAATAAAAAGACAGCGAGAGGACAAAAAGAAAACACACTCCTCTTCCCACTCCTCTTCGGAACTTTAGTTATCATAATCCTACTTAGTTGGATTACCTTTTTTCAAAGTACCACTTAGGGCTAAATGATTTCTTCCCACCTAAAGGACTTCCTTGTTCAACAGACACGTAACATGGGTTAGAGGTTCTTCCCCATTGGCTTGCTATTGCAAAACATCCAAGCTCGTCTTAATTCTTTCATTCTATGCGATAACCAATTTC
>VDFB02256360.1:0-28987 GCA_007258455.2 Sequoia sempervirens | reverse complement strand
AAAAAATTCTAATTTTTCAGATGCCTCGGCGGAAAGAGGTACATTGGTATATTTCCCCTTTGAGAGATCAAGCAAAAAGATTCAATTTGAGGGTCGATCTCACGATAAAGAGGTTCAAAATGAAAGGTTATGGACGATGATGCAAATCAGATGATTTTAAGATGCTTAGAATAACAAATCTATATTATCTTAAACAACTTAAATGATGATATGATGTGACGATGGATGAGATAGATGATGTGATATGCTATGATTATGCGATGGATGTTCTATGCAGATGCTTAGACTAATAGATCTATATTATGATGATGAAAATGCATGTGTGATGATATGCAAAATATTGATGGTTTGTGGATGCAAGATGGATGCACTGGTGATGATGACTAATTATTCATGACGTGATGTTAGTGCGAAGAAGAAGACATTAGATGATGACAAGAGGATCCAACAATCCAACTTTATGAGAGATGATGATGATGAAATGATGATGGGAAATGGATGATGATAGATGGATTATTTGCTTATCAAGGATTGGGATTCTAAAAGGGTCACTTACCTTATGTTTGATAACACACATAAGCACAATGCATCAAGGTATAAAGGACTAGGATGTATTTGTACTTAGTGTGATGGACTTTGACTCAACAAATAGATAGGAGTATTCTTGTTCACACCTGACATACAGAAACCTTGCTAGGATGCACTTTAGAAGTTTCAAACATCTTAGACCAAAACACAGAAAGGCATAACTAATCAATGAAATAGTCAACAAGCTGTCCAAAACATCCTCTATACATATCTAACAAAGCAAGTATTCACCAAGTTATTTTACAACAACGTCCAACAAGCATAGCAGACAAAAGGATAATGATCATTGCCACATTCCTATCTCTCTAAATCCTTCAGTTGGATATCATTGAGAGGTCCTTGGATTGAGCGCAATATTTAAGATAAGTCAAAAGACAAAGATAAAGCACACAAACAAGTTGATGTTCTTCAATACCGTTAACCAAAAGGGAATGTTTTTTAAAGGATAGGAACCGAAACTATTGCCAAAAGATAATTCCCATTGTAGGAAGGATGCATCCTAGGACATGTTAGTGGATGGCAACACGTCATTTCATTTACCCAAATTGTTCCTTCTGATAAATAATGCCCCTTGTAGGAAGGATTCATCCTACGACATGATACTATCAGATGATTGATATGGGGCTAATTGGATGATGGACTATCGACACAAAGAATTGACCAACTTGCTTACGTATTGACTGATACCTGAGACTTGAAATTTTTGAGTTTAACATTTAACCTACTAGACTTGTTTCTAACTGTTTCACCAAAGGTTGAGGATGACGACCAATTTATTATGGATGGTGTTATTGTGGATGTAAGTGAGATGAGGTGGATGGAATTTTTCAAATATTTGGATGTTTTTGGAGTTTTTGAAATGTTTTGAGGCTGTTTTTCATATTTTTTGAGGTTTTCAAATGTTTTGATTTTCAATTTTTTAATGTTTTGGGGTTTTCTGATATTTTGACCCAGAGACTAACCTAGGGACCTATCCTAGGGGCCTTGGGGGCTGATCAACAGATTAGCCTTGCCTACGTTATATACGCAGAGACCACGTAGTTTGACTGACGACTTGACCAATTTACAGATGATGATATACATGATGAGATGTCAGTTTATTATGACAGACTCCTAAAGGACTGACCTAAATGTCTTGGGGGATGATCAAAGATCAACCTTTCCTACGTTCAAGCTCAAAGACGACGTAGTTCGATCGACGACTCTATTTTTTACTTTTTGAATGACTTTTTGACCTGTTTTTGGGATTTTGATGTTTTTGAATGTTTTTGGATTTTGATATGTTTTGAATGTTTTTGGATTTTTTGATTTTCTAATGTTATGGGATTTTTTGATTTTCCGATGTTTTTGGATTTTCTGATTTGAGGACCTTAAGATCATACAAGAATCAGATCCGATGAGAACATACCCCCAACATGATGCAATAAACTACTCCGATAAAGGTAGGATAGACTGACCTTGAGGATGGGCCGAGTAGTACTAGGAGGGATCATGATATGAAAATAGGACCAAGCTATAGTGCAAATGCGAGTGGATGAGTGATGGATGGAGACCTGAATGCGATGGATGATGGAAATGTAATGGATGGATGATGTCGAACAAGCCATAGAGATCTTGATGGATGGAGAGTGCTTATTTACACAAGGTGCTTGTTTGCCAGGTTTTCACCAAGGTACTTGCCCAAAGTGCCACTAAAGTGGTTTTCACTAGAGGACGATTTTTCTCTTTACTATTTTTGATCATTTTTTCTGATTTTTTTGGATTTTTTTCTTTTTTTACTTTTTTGTTGTTACCAAGACACCTGTTTGCCAGGTTTTCACCGAAGTAACCATTTTTTCAGGACTTTTTCTAATTTTTTGGATTTTTGGTTCTATACCTTCAAAGATTTAGGTGTAAAACTTTTTGAGATGGGAGCTATTCATGGGCTCCTGCAAAGGTTCCCCTTCGGATGTTGATAACTGATATGCACCTTATTTATAACTTGCTGTGATGACGAAAGGTCCTAACCAATTAGGTTCAAACTTTCCTTTGCTACTTGGGTTTGGGACATTCTTCTGATTTTCCTTTAAGAACAATTCTCCAACTTGGAATGTCTTGCTTCTGATTTTCTTATTATAGCTCCTTGCAGGTCTATTACGATAGACTTGTAAGTGGTTTAAAAGCATCTATTCGTTTCTCATCAAAGTAAGCTCAAACCATTTAGTCTTGATACTCATATTCTTCATCGTGATGAGGTTTTATGGTGATATCGATGGATGGAGCTTGATCTCAATGGAAATTACTACTTTGATCGTAGACCAAGAAAGAGGGTAGAAGCGCCAGTGGGTGTCTGCGGATCTTTGATTCGATAGGCCCGAGGATTAAGCTTCTGAGATGCGATCCACGACCTATATCGTGTGCTATTTTTCTTAAGGATTTTTAGAATGGTTTTGTTTGTAGCTTTTGCTTGGCCATTGCCTTGGGGATAGTACAGGGTGGAAAAGTGATGTTGGATTTTGAATTTATTGCATAAGTCACGGATTTCCTAATTTTTGAATGGTGTCCCATTATCTGAGATAATGGCTTGTGGAAAACCATAGCAGCATAAGAGATAGTTCAGGATGAACTTTGAGATCTGCTTTCCAGTTATGTACGTCATGGGTATGGCCTTCACCCACTAAGTAAAGTACTCGGTTGCAATTATGATGAATTTGTGGCCATTAGATGAGGTGGGTGTGATTTTCCCAATGAGATCGAGTCCCCACTGTGAAAAGGGCCATGGTGTGACAATAGGATGAAGCTCTTGAGCTGGAGCATGGATGAGGTCCCCATGCTACTAACATTTTAGACACTTTCTGGCATGATCATGTGCTTCTCTTTCCATTGTGGGCCAATAATACCCCATCCTCAGCAGTTTCTTGGCAATCGTCATTCCACTCGAATGTGAACCACAGATACCATTATGTACTTTGGTTAGGGTGGTTAATGCCTCATTGGCATTTAAGCAACACAGTAAGGTACCTTCTATGCTTCTACGGTATAGGGTATCACCTAGGATGACAAACCTAGATGCCTTTTTGATAAAGGTCCGTTTTAGGTTTGATGGTAGGTCGGCAGGTATGACTCCTATTCGAAGGTATGTGCAAATGTCATTTTACCAAGGATCATTGGGACCAATGATTTTGCACACGAATTCTAATTTTGGTACCTCGAATGTGGGCATGAGAAGTTGCTCTATCAAGAATTCATATTTTGAAACATTGTTAGGGATGTCTAGTAGGGACCCAATTGTTGCCATGGCGTATGCTGCTCTGTTGTTGGTTCTAGGAATTTTCTCAAATGTTATTTCGATGAAGGATTATTTAAGGGTCTCCACCAATTTCTTGTATGGAGTGAGTTTGTCATCCTTAGTTTGATATTCATTATTGACTTGGTTTATAATTAACTGAGAGTCTCCATATACTTTTAGAGCCATAATGTTCCATTGCACTGCTATCCTGAGACCTATAGTCAAAGCCTCGTATTCTGTGATGTTGTTGGTGCAAGGAAATGCCAGTTTGTATGACCTTGGTATGCAATCCCCTTGTGGGGTGATGAAGAAGACACCCGCTCTTGATCTGTGCTGCGTGTATGAGCCATCGAAGTATAGTTTCTAGTGATCAGCTACATTGAGGTTAAAGATGGATTCATCTGGAAACTCTGAGACAAGAGGATTCTCAGAATAAATAGGCGCTTCTACTAGTTGATTTGTGATGAATTGATCCTTGATTGCTTTTCTCTCCACATACTGGATGTCATATTCTGATAATATCATTATCCATTTTTCCATTCTTCCTGTGAGCATTTCCTTTGATAGTAGATACTTGAGGGGAGCTAGGAGAGCTCCAAGGGCTGTTGTTGTTGTTGACACATATAAGATCAATGGTTTCTTAGGGATAGGTGGCATTAAGACCAATGGTGTTAATAGGTGTTCCTTGATTTTTTTAAATGCCTCTTCAAATTTAGCATCCCATTTATACGCTACTCCCTTGTGGAGTTGGTGAGAATATGGATTTTGTTTGTTTGCTAATTCGGCTATGAACCTTCAAATGGATTGGAGTCTGCCTTGGAAGCCTCTCAATTGTTTTAGTGTCTTTGGTGCTTCCATTTCAAGGATTGCTTTCACTTTTGTTGGATCCACCTCAATACCCCTCATTGATACTATATATCCTAGTATTTTACCTGATTGTATGCCAAAGACGCACTTCTTTGGATTTAGTCTAACTTTGTATTCTTCTAGTCTATCAAAGATAGCACTCAGGGTCACAATGTGATCTTGTCTTTTTCTAGACTTAGCTAGAGTATCATCAACATAGTCTTGACCATCTTATGGATCATGTCATGGAATATATGGAGTGTCATGGCCCTCGATATATTTCCCATCGTTCTTTAAGGTGAATGGCATCATGTTCAATGATAAAGTCCCCATGGACAAGTGAATGTTGTTTTTGTTTGCCTCCTTAGCTCATGATCTAGTTGTATCAACAGAATCATCCATTAGTGATATGTCCATGTCTGTTGTCATGTCCACTATCATGTCAATGTTGGGAGCCAGAGAGTGTCCTTTGGATGTGCCTTGTTCAAATCTCACGATGCATGCATGTTTGTCCATAGGGCTTTGAAATGAGTACTGGTTTGATGCCCATTACTTGGATAATCTATGAGTCCGGATGAATCATGTGTTGTCTAACAATTTTTGAGCTCCATTTTGACTAGCAGGGCGATCTAAGGATGCATTTTAGGCTCGGCGGTTTGTCTAGATACCTCGGTGATGAATGCGGTCTCCAGATCAAGAAGCGCCGTATCGTATAACTCCATGCGAAGTTTATTTTCCTCTCCCTTAGGAATGTTGCTAAGATTTCTTTCCCTTCTGATAATAGTGATTCTGCATAGAATGTGATATGCAAAGTCTCTTATGTTCCTAGGTTGATAGGATTGTACTTTTCGGCCAAAACTGCTAACTTTTTCTGATGAATAGCTCCTAAAGGAAGATTGAATCCTTCATCCTCAGGTACCTTAGAGAGGTTTTCACCATTGGATACATCCTTTCTTTTTAATTTTTTCTTGTCAGAGAGTGCCACAGTGTGGTTTTCACTCAAGGACTTGGATATGATTCTTAGTTTCTCACTTTTGCGACTGAAGGATTCAATCGTTTCCCCATAATAGGCATGTGTGTCCAACTCCATTATAAACCTTGCTTTATGATCTCCATCTAGAATTTTATCCCTCAATCCCATGAATTTTGAGAGTGCCTCATCGTTTTCAAATGTATCAAGAACTGGTGGTCCTTGTTGGTCGTAGTCGATTAGTTGGGGATATACTAAACGGATCGCATGATTTTGATGGTCTGTTTCAAAGGAAATGGTGCTAATCATGCAAAGAGTAGTATCTTTGAATAGCCTAGGAAGATTGGATATGGGGTCCTCATCATCACTACTACTACAAACATCAGTTATATCAAAGGTATAGTTATCTAGAACACGACCTATGGATACTAGTAATCGTAGTTCTGTTGCAGTTGGTTGATGAGATTTATTAACCGCTTTAACCAGAGGACTTCAGCCATGTATGGTTATACTCAGAGGGGTACATCCAAGGCCAAGATTTGTTATTGGTCACGTCTCTGGCATGATAGGTATTATAAGGCCATTGTCGTTTTGTCCCAATCTTTGATTTCTATCGTAACCCATTGCAAGCATCATTTGGAAACCCTTGTTGCTTTCATCCATTGGTAAATTGGTTCTTGGTCTATCATCTTGATACAACATGTGAGATGGATCCACCTCTATAACTTCTTGTCCAAGATCTCCCTATCTTGTGAAGGTGGGATAGTTTTCAGGAGGTGTTT
This sequence comes from Sequoia sempervirens, assembly GCA_007258455.2. Lineage (NCBI taxonomy): Eukaryota > Viridiplantae > Streptophyta > Pinopsida > Cupressales > Cupressaceae > Sequoia > Sequoia sempervirens. The sequence continues at coordinate 22,533 of VDFB02256360.1, read as the reverse complement.
GGGATGTGGAAACTTGATTTTGTTGTGGGCATCATGATTGTGGTAACTCTCCTATCACAAAAGCATTGTTAGGGAGCATGTAGCTTCCACAACCATCCTCCTGGATGATGAGCTTGATGTCAGAGATGGTAGGAAGGGCAGGTGTCTCTATCTCAGAAGTGGATGTGAGGGTGGCAGGATCAATGTATGACGTGGATGGGCCCTCATCATTTTTTGGTACTTGAGGGATTTTGTAATATTTTGCTTCAATATTTTGGTAGTATGAAAAAGGTTTGGGATCTCCATGGATGGTAACTTCTTGTTCGTTATGTGTAAATTTCACACATTGGTGGAAGGTTGATGCTACTGCTTTCATCGCATGAATCCATGGACATCCTAGGAGGATGTTATATGGAAAATCAAGGTCCAAGACCTGACCGAGTGAACTGTGAGAGCTGGGCCCTATTTAGATGAGGAGTTTGTCATGTGAGGGCCTCTTTTGATGCATGTTATATGTATCCGTGTCTTTTCCAGCGCATCCAATGGAATCTTCTAATATTTCATTGTAGAGCAGTGCCGAAAAGGCAGATGTTCAGGCCCAGCACCTCCATCCACGGGACCTTTTTGGTTTTATGTACCCATTCCCGTGGCTTCCAAGTGAAGTGCATGGTTGTGAGATGGTTGGGTGGGAAAATCTTGGTCAGAGAATGTAATGAGATTATGTGTTATGATATTTCTGACCATAGCTTGGAATTGCTTCACATCGAGATCTGTGGGGACAATTGATGAGGCTAATGCTTCCTCAAGGATATTTTTATGAGCTGATGATATTTTTAACAACTCCATGATGGAGATGTGTGCTGGTGTTCTCTTAAGTTTTTCTACAACATTGTAGCCATGCGGAAAAAATCTAGATGAAGGGACTCTATTTGGTTGGGATGATCCTGTGATGGTGACTTTGCCACCTCTTGTGGTGACTCCACAATCTTTGGCATGGGCACCCTTGATGGTGATGACCATGTAGTCTTCATTTAGGGAGGCAATGACTAATTCATAAATATGATTTACACTGCCCTTCCCTTTATCATTTTTATTCCCTTTGTTGCCATCATTCGGCATCGGATTCATGTATATCTTAAGATCCTAATTTCCTGTAGGTTGTTCCACATTTATGATTTTCTTATCAATGAGATCTTGGATGATGTTTTTGAGTCTCATGCAACTGTTTGTGGTGTGACCTTTGATTTTATGAAATTCACAAAGTTGATTCTCATTGTACCAAGGAGGGGATTGGATGAGTTTTTTGTCTATAAGATTTTTCATGATGTCCTCAAGTGGTTCCCCCAAAGTAGTGTATTTTCATTTGGGATAAGTTTTGCATTGAGGTGGCCCCCTTTAGTCATTGAGATTACTGATGGTTGGATTGTTGTTTGGTTGCTATGTTGTGTGATGAATATTTTGATGTTGTGTTTGGATTTGTTGTGCGGGTGTGTTTTGATGAGGACCACTAATGACCACCTTGGCATCTACGACACCATCATTAGTAACATTTTCATTTCTTTCCCACATATGAGGTTTATCATTGTAATTGGATGGTTGGCGGTTGTTTTTTTGTTCGTGGTATGATGTTGATTCTGCAGGTTGAGTCATGAGGGCTCTTTCCATGCTGAGTGCCTTGGAGATTAATTGATCATATGTGGTAATGCCCTGAACCTTGAGATGAAATGCCAAGCAACCTTCAAGATTGGCTATTATGGTGCAAACTTGTTGTTCTTCTGGCATGGTCCACTTGCTCTGATTGGCCTTGGATCGCCATTGTTGAAGGAATGAAGTAAAAGATTTATTCTTTCTTTGTTTCAAAGCCGAGAGTTATTTGAGACTAACATCCATTGCAATGTTACATGCGTAGTTCTTAATGAATGCATCCCTAATTTCTTGGAATGTTCTAATGTCTAAAGGTAAGCGAGAGAACAATTCTATAGCAAGGCCTACCAAGCTCCTAGGAATAGCCGCATCAGATAAGTATCGTCGTATGCGACTTCCATGCAATGAACCTAGAATTCCCTGATGTGATCCTCAGGGTTTCCCATCCCTCGATATTTATCCGAGTTTGAGTTTCCGTCCCATGAGAATGGGTTTGTCTCACAGGGACCTACAGTGGTGAGATTTTAAGTTGTACGTGGTTGTTTTCCCTAATTAGAAGGTTGAGCCGCGTTGGGAAAGTAACGGTTTGTGGTATTACACTCACTTTTGCAGATCCAAGAGGGTGGGATGAAAGTGTTTTGGGGTGTTTCAATGTCGTGGGGTTTGGATGGAGTGGGTTAATTAGATGTGTGTTGTTTGATGGTATTTGTATGTGTTTACATTATTAGAAGCCGAGAGTAAGAGCTGCTGGTTTTACTGTATCAACAATGCTTGTTGTTGATCTTGTTATTCAATTGTGCTTAGATTTGTGCTTGTTGTTGCACTTGTTGTTGTGCTGTTGTTGTTCAACAATGCTTGTTGTTGGGCTGCCAATTGTACTGCTTCTTGCTATTTCTGATATTTCTTTAATGCTTGTTGATATGCTTGCAATTGCGTTGCTTGTCTTTGTGCAAGAAGTTGTGTTTGATATTGATCTTTTTGTGCCTGATATTGAGCTTGTGCTTGTGTGGCTTGTGCTTGTGCTGCTTGTTTTTGTAGTAAGGTTTGCGCAACCTTTTGTGCTTGCAATGCTTACAATGCTTGAGCGGCTTGGGTGGATTTTTTTTGTTGTTGTTGTAATAACGCTTAGGCTTGTTGTACTTGTAATGTGGCTTGTGCTATTTGGGTGGCTTGCACAGCTTACTAAGCAGCTAGTTTTTCAGCTTTTTGTTTCTAAACTTGTTGGTATCCTCTTTGAAAAGTAGCTTGCAATGTTGCGTCATGTTGGCTTGATGTTGTGGAAGTTGGTGGTGGTGGGGGTGGAGGTGGATTTGGAATGGTATTCGTGAGTGTGGTATTGGTGTTTTGCATGGTGGATGGTGTTGTTGATGTGGTTGGTCCTTGAGAGACCATGCTTTGTGAGGTTAAAGGGGTGTTTGATGATGTTTTAATTGTTTGTGTATTTGTCGTTTGTCGTCTGTTGTTGTGATATTAATGATAAATTTTGAGCATTTGGTAAAATGTTTTGGTTGATATTTGGGATGGTGGTTTGATTGTTATTTGGTAGAGGGGGAAGCCCTAAACCGAGGAGTGGTGTGGATGATGATGGTAATGGTGGAAGCGGTGGGAATGTGAGGGGTTTCAATTCTTGTGAAAATGTTTTGGTGTCAAAGATTCCCCTTGGTCCAAACATGTCTCCTTGCTCTTGCGAATTTGCAAGGAGAGGATTTTGAGGTGTTGTGAGAAAAAAGGATGATGATGGATCACCATGGAAAGTGAGAGGAGCATTCTTTTATAGTGGTTTTTCAAGTATGTTTTGTTCCAAGGTGTTATTTGCATCTAATTTTTGATTATTAACAAGGGGATGTGCTTGAAGAGCTTGGAGAAGTGTATTTCCCTTATTAATGTTGGGTTGGGTTGGAGCAATAGATGTTGTGATTTGCAGAATGTTTTGCACGATGCTTTGGGATGGGGGTGTAGATGAGATGGGAATGGAGGATGAGATTGGAGGAAATGATGTCTCCATTATGGTACTCATGTCAAAATACAAAGGTAGTTTGGCCCCTTGTTTCACTAGTTCAAGCATGTATAACGAAGGGTTGAGCCTCATCATGATTTTCAAGATTTTGTAGCATTCTAGTCATGAGTCATGAGTCATTCCAAAAGTAAGATCTTCTCCTTGGTTTTCCTCTTGTGGATTTTGTGATGATGTTGGAAGGTTAACCATGAGAGTTTCAGACACAATAGGATTCATTTCAGGAGTAGTTTTACTTAAATCACTTGAAGCAAGTGTTTCTTTGTTGGTTTCCATGCTCTTCTTGTATTAAGATCTAGTTTGAACCATAAAACAAGGATCAATCTTTAAGAATGGGAGATGAATCTCTTGGTTCTTGGAATTGATCTTTATTTTATGCCTCAAAGTGGAAAATTTTAGGATAACTTGAGGATCGAAAGGTGATATGATGATGATGTAAGAGATGGATGATGTGGATGCTATGATCTTTTGGTAAGTCTTGAAGGAGATACTAGGATTTTAGGACTTTCGGATATCTTAAAGATTTTGATTTTGATTTGATTTTCTCCTTGATTGATTTTGATTTTGGATTTTCAACAAATAGACCCTAAGATGATTAGATGATTATCTAGGGGATAGATTTGATCAAAGAATGATAATTTGAATATGTGCGGGGAGAAGGATGCATCTACCCACACCTATCCCAATAAGATGATAGTTTCACTAAGCATATGACGAAGGATTCATCTTCATATACTAAGCTGAATGATATGGTTTTGATAACTTTTGTTTAAGCATATGCAAAAGGATGCATCTACACATACCTAGCCAAAGGTGATTTTGATAATGTTTTCAAGGATTCGGTCTCAAGGATTTTGATGATTTCAAGATTTTCCAAAAGGTGATTGTGAGTTGATGTTTGTTTTGATGTTTTGAAGGATGGATGAAAAATATTTTGATTTGCTTTGATCCTAAGATGAACCTAAAAAATACACTTTGTTTTTCTAGACCTAGGTATTAAAGAACAAGCTTTTCTCTAAACAAAATGTTCAAACTCTCTGAAAATATTTGGGTTTTGGCAGTAATAGAATGAATACAAATTGGGATTGTTCTTTGAATCTTTCTTGTAAAAGTTGAAAAGCAGTCTTTGTCTGACTTCGTATAACATAGAGAGACATTCTTGATAGGCTATCAGACTAAGGGCTTTCACCTTTGGTTTCTTGATCTTGATTTTGAGTGAAATCATTGAAGACACATGTGTGGGGTCCAATTGTTTTTAATCTTTGTTTAATGGATTCTTTTTACCAAAAACACACTCTTGATTAGATTTCAAACTGAATGTCCAATGTCTCAACTTCATCTCATTTCACAAGGTATATTATGTGAAACTTTGATGAATTTAAGGCAAGGGTTACCTATTGTTTAACTTTAGTGGGAAAATTGAGATGTAAATTCAAGTTTTAGAAACCTCTAAGGATGTAATCCCAAGGGAAAGCAATAACACAAGAATTTGGTCAATGGTATTTGCCTCCTAAAGGGTTTGAAATTTTGAGGATCATGTTGAATGTTTATTTTACAAATTTTTTTGAATAAAGTACTATTTTTCAAACCAAGAACAAGTACAAACCCTATGGATGTGTAAGACTTGTATTTGTTGAATCCCCACTTGGAAGGTCCAATGCTTATCTTTAACAAATGGCTAGATGCTTGCTTGGCTCCCTCATGGCACTCTCACTTTACAGGGCAGCCAAGCATCAACCCATGAAACTCCATGGCATCTTCCATATCTACTAAGACCGTAAAAACATGGGGCGACTTCAAAATGACCGTTCTTGCACCAAAAATAGATCAAGGATTTTGGAAAATTTAAACTGGGTTCTAGTAAGGGACTTCCGTTTGTAGGAGTTGACCCATGACAAGAGTCCCCTTCAGATCCATCTTGTCAGAATCAACCGTGTGATATTGGCAGTTTCTTCCAATATCCACATTTATATCCCAGCTGGAAATACTCTTGGCTTTAGAGTGTTACCCGATTGAGGTCATTCCCTTGGGTGAGTATTTTTCCCCAAGGCAGGCCCTCTAGGATAAACAAAAGCAAGAAAACAAAATCCATAACTCGATCAATCTTTGTGGCACAAAGAAAGAATATCTGTGATGATGCTGCTCACACTCGCACAAGATGTTCAATTTTAAACCCAAATCGAAGTGTGTATGGGCAATAATTTATGCAACTTAATGTCACCAAAAGCTTTTTGATTCTCAATATCGCCATGAGGCGTGAGAGAAGCACATACGTCTTTTGATGATATTACTTTGTGTAAATAATTACAAAATAATAAAGGCACACATTCATTTTATCCTTCAAAGCAATGATTCGATTTGTTTTAAGAACCAAAGGAAAGATGAAGATTTCCTTGTTCAATTTGTTATTCCCAAACAAAATCTAGTAAGTTGTGATCCTAAAGTTCGTTTTAGCCTTTGCAAGAAGAATTTGAAAATTCTTTTTAAACCCAAACGAAAATTAGTGTCCTAAAAATGAAAAGATAACAATTTCTTGAAGAAGTGTTAAACAAACACTTAAAGCATTTAAAAACACTTTGATTTTTTAAAATATCCTCCTCATTCTTCATTTTCCTTGTATCTCCTTCATTTTCACATTGTATCTTTTCCTTGTACCTTCTTTGTTTTCACCTTTGTTTGTACCTCCTTCGTTAGTCTTTGTACCTTCTTTGCTTCTGTTGTTTTCCTTTTCCTCGCTTTCCTCATTTTTGTTATACCTATAAAAAGATGATCATGTGAGGATCATAATATTAAATTTATTTTGATCATTAACTTCACACCATAACATGATCTCAAATGAAAGGAAAAAATGATTTGGAATAATTATGATAATAAAAGGAGGATTCCTAAGTCAATCATGTTTTGATATTGATTTCATTGTGAAAGTACCACACTTGTTAGATCCATTCTCTTCTTTATCAAAATTCACATGTGTTGAGTCCATCAAATCAATCATAAAGAATAAATTTCTCAAACACATGTTTATGATTTTGAAATAACTATAATAATGTGGCAATTTAAACTTTTGAAAAGTCAATGAATTGTTTTAATAAATCAGCCCTACACAAAAGCCTCCTTATATTCCTGAATGTTGGCTATAACAAATGTGACAATAACATTATGACATTTATTATAGTACGAGAGAATATTGAATAAAGATGCACTCAATCAAAATAAATTACTAAAGATCTTCCACATGGCGCTATGATTATGGAGACATGAATTCCAAGTGATCAGTTTTGAAAGGTTCACAGCCTCCCTGCAAGGCGTCATGGTCTATGGTGAAGTTGTCATGATCTCCAATTGTTCACAAATATCATTTTAATCTATTCAAGCCACAGTAATCAAGACAGTATGGTTAACGTGACCTCATGAGCTGCTATCATCAAATGATTAAGTCATAATACTTCACATTCAATGGTAAAAAGTTAATAGTTCACAGATCAGAAAAATATTTGAAGAGTCACGCTTTACTACATCACATACTTCTTGAGTGCATTGTTGAGATGACTTTATGTAAGTGACTTTAATGCTTCATTCAACCATCCACTCTGCTATCAATTTTTTCTTTGCCACACACCTCCAATCACACTCAGACCCATGACTTTCATCCTCCAGATTTAGTGCGTTGGAATCACACTTAAATGCGCTGCACATGTATTAATGACAGAAGAAAATGTAAGGAGAATGAATAAATGCAAATCAGGTTAGACGGCGAATGATATCCAGAATAAGAAAAACTCAGTGTGAAGAGAGCATTAAGAAAATAGTCCACACGTCTCAATCCTTGATCGGATGGCAGGTAATCGATCCATCCTTGTCTGACTAGACTAGAAGAGCATAAATGATGCATTTTTATTTATGAGTAAGCAAAAAAAATAGTGACTAAAGTCCCCAACAAAGTTTGATAAAGTAATTAGGTAACAACAAATATCAATGATTCTTCAAAGAATTTTGAGATGATTGATTAAACCAATGGACCAATGAGCTGGCAGTAAAGTAACAACTTACTAATTCCTTTGACTATTTCCTACTTTCTTGAAGATGACTCCTCAAATGAATGGGAACTCACTGCTATCTAAAGGTAAGGCATCATATAAAGATCTCCTAATGGTGAAAGAAAAAAAAAATACACCTTCCATAAATCTCAAACAATAATTTATAAGTGTGCAGTAGCTTTTATCATTGAATGTCAAACAATAATTGGTGGGACTCCTGTGCAGCATTTTTCATTGAATACGAACCCAAGACGATAACTGATGAATGTGTGCCTATAAAAATCTAGATCATTACAATATGTGCAGTCAAGTTTAGCCTCAGATTTTCAAAAAAAGAACACATGAAGATAGCTATTAAATATATTTAGACCCTAACTGTTATATCAAACAAAAGAGCACGTGGGTGTATTGAAAATCTATTCCAAATAAGTAAATCAACTGTATGGTGAGTGTGTTTATTCGTTATGCAAAATGAAACTTTGCTCACTTGTTGGTTGTGTATCTATAGGTTGTAGGTGAATATGGAATTCAAAAGTGGCCAGATAGAAATTTTTTCAAAAGGCGGGAGCATAGACAAACCATGTTATATAAAACTCTTCAACTGAACATGGCATATGAACTGTCTTGAAAAAATGCCTCAAATGAGGGGCCACAGGTAAGGAAATTTTATAACCACTTACTTAGCTTTGGGTATTCCTTGTGAGGTAGCAGAGACACATTATTTACATGCATTTCTTAATCCTATATCTGTGCATTGTATTTCTATGTAGCCTATCACATGAAATCTATACATTATCCAAAGCTGGAGAAGAATAGAAAGATATTCTACAAAGGAGCTTTAATTTGATGATAGAAAACAGCAATGAAATAAAGCATGAAAAGTATTTGGCTAAAATTTATCAATTAAACAAGAAAACTAAGCCATGTTAGTTGCTAAAAATGGTGGTTGTGGGATTGATGCCCTCCTTCTAGCGCCAAATGTGGGCATCCTTTTTAAAATCTGCAAACACTAAACTTCAGACATGGGTTAGTACCTACAAATTCCTCAAGAATACTCCTATGAAATACCTTGTAAATGCTTCAAAATGCAACAAATGACAAGAGAAAATCATCATGAAAACAATCAACAAGTTCCTATTCCATAGTGGATTGGTGTCAAATGTTCAAATGACCCTTTCCCAATCCTTTCTCAAAAGCTAAAATGATGAGATGCAATGGAGATGAAGAGAAAAATCAGTTCTCAAACCAAGAGAGTGACTTTGCATAAGTTGTGGCTAGATTTGATGAGGAATGAGGTCTTCATTTATAGATTTTCTTGATCAGAGATTGGCCAAATGGGTGAATGTGGGACTAAATGTAAACCAATGAAAGGAGGCCACTTGTCAAGTTGTGATAGGTTGAAGGTTGTGCAAGATTTGGTAAATGTGCCTAAGAGAGGGAGTTTCAAATTCAAATTTGTGCAATAAATTTTGAGAGGGGGACAAGAAAATGAGAAATAAATGCAATGTTAGAGGGATAAGTCAACTTGTCATGATTTTCAAACTTGAGGCAATATTCTATTTTTTAATGCCAAGTTGATGGAAAATGAGGATTTAATAAATCAATAAACTGATTTATTTATGCAAGTTACAAAATCTAGAGAATCCAAGTGGTTAGGATTAGCATTTAATCAAGGATTAGATTAATTAAGCTGATATTAGATGATTGTGACATTCAACTTAGACTTTTGGGTTTGTTTAAATTAAATGAGAAGAAATTGATCATTAGAGATTTAATTAAATGGATATCTTTAGAAGATTAATTGATTTATTTAATAACCTTTAGGAGATTGATTAAATAAACCCGATTTATTTAATTGAAAGGTTAATGTTAAAGTTTGTTTAATTTTAAATTAATGACCTTAGGAGATGGAAATTAATGAGATTACCTGATGAATGGATGAAGGTGAACTTAATTAATTGATGAATGGACCAAATGCATGATGCTAATTTTGAATGTCTACACAATGAGAAAATAAGAAAGATATGAAATGCTTCTAATTAATATTTAAATGACTTTTTACCTTTCAGGTGCCAAGGGAAGAAAAGAAAAGCAATATCAAATATCAAAAGTTAAAAGCAGTCAGTATACTAATCAATGTGCAATAAGTTTTAATCCATAATGCATTTAATCAAAAAATTGATGAACAAATACATCACCATAATGATTATATTTTTAGTAGATTGCACCATAAATAAGCATGAATTCAAATGCCTACCAACATTTGAATTTCAGAACACTTATTGACCATACAATTTAACTAATTATATCACTATCCCAGGGAGGCATTAAAATTTGAAGCATAGCAACCAAGGATAGTTAATGAGAAAAGTCCAAAAACCCAAGGTAATAAAGTTGAATATTTTATATCATATCGTACGAATCAATCTTTAAAAAAGAAGAGCCTATTTTATTTTATTTTTTAAATTGCTAGCAAAAATTTTTCTCTCCAAAGCATGAATTTAGATCTCGTCCTAAATCAACATTTAATAAATGAAGCATATTAAAAGGAAAAGTGAGAGAAGTAGTGACATTAATGACAAAAAGTGTTTATATTATTTAGTACAATTACTCCTTGTCACCTTTTTAGTTTCTTTCTCATGCATCTATACGTAGATAGTTCCAATGTAGATCATTCCCCACTCTAGAATCTCACAATTGATAGTCTTCTACTTACTTGGTAGATCACTTTTATTTTAAATATTATGGAATTGTATTTGTTATGAACAAATTTGCATTTGGCAAGCATAAAAAAGAAAATTTTACCACTTCAATATTGATATAAGTTTGAACACAACAAGCAAATCTACTGTTGCCTTCCCCATGTATTTGACTGTAAGATTTGTCAAATAACATAGATATGTTAATATTGCCAAATTTGATAGAGGAAGGAGTTGGTGGCTATGTCCCATAAAAAGTTAGTTATTTAAAAGAATTTGAAAGGACAATGGTCACAAATGTCAACATAATCAAGGCATGTATCACTACAAGGAAATCATACAAAAGTTTGGAAAAATTAAGAGGGATATATTTGACATAGTGTTGGCAAAGAATTTGACACCCAAGTCATGAAAGGAATGGTGATTTGATGGTTGCTTGGAGTCCCACACACAACAGAATAAAGGGATCCATTGAAGTGACTAAAGGGGGATGCTAAAGGAATAAAATCTACATTTTTTATCACTAAAATGATCGATATCAAATGTATGTAAGTCTTGCTTCAGTGTGGACTTAGTGTCTTCAAAAGGGAATGGATGAGGATGTAGCATATGTGGGGGAAGTTAATAAGGAAAACTAATTATTAGGAAGGAGGGAGCGGCAAAGAAGTAGGTGGTAGCCAGAAAAAAAATAGCATTAACAGAGCACACAACTTTCATAATAATGTAATCAAAACCAAACATTATTGTGGCCCACATAATAATGTAAATCATAAAAAAATAAGCATATAATTGGTAACGTATTTGAGATCATCTTAGCTCACATGAAAACAAATTCTAATAATTTTCTTCATAGTTTGTTTAAACCATCGTTCAAAAGAGAGACAAATCGCATTGTCCCATTCTCCCCCAGGTAGAGGACAATAAAAATGCCATCATATTTTTTTCATTATACTAAAGTGATCTAAAATCCTTAATGCTATGTTGACAATCAAAATTCATGCATTTAGAAAGTTAATAGAAAACTATGTGTTGTAATCTCATGTAAATAGGAATCCAAAAAAAAAAATCGGTTGTTAGTTTATTTTTCTTTGCCAATAAACAAGAATATAGACTCGAAAAACATCTTAAAAGAGCCCTCCTTCTAGCACCATTTGCGTGCACTATAAATCTACAAACAACTCAAATCTCAAACACACATTAGCAATGGGTTAGTTCAAGCTATGCACATCTACAGATGCTCCTATAAAATAATACGTCATACCTCACAAGAAAACTAACTGAAAGCATAAAAGAAGCATGATATATACCTATTCCATAGTGGATTGGTGTCACTTGTGAGAAGTGACCCTTTCCCAATCCTTGACAAGCTCAAATGATGAAGATTGTTGAAGATGCTATGAAGTGTCCACAAAATTAGATCTCAATTGAAAAAAGTAACTTTGCATGAAGATTGTGGATCAATAGAAATGAAGAATGAGCCTTGTATTTATAGAATCTCAAGTTGGAAGAATGCCCAAAAGAGAGCAATGTGGGACAAAGATTTAGCCAATAGGAAGGAGCCACTTGTCTAAATGTGAGTGGATGGAGGATGTGCCAGTTTTAGTCAATGTGCCAATAAATGAGATTAGTTGGCCTTTTCAAATTCAAATTTGGCTTGTTGGAGGGAGAAAAAGGGACTTAAATGCCAAGTGGGGGACATGTAAGAGTGGAGTTAATGCCATGCTGGAAGGGACAAGTCAACTTGTTTTTGAATTCAAACTTGACGGAATATTCTCCAAAGATGCCTTGTTGAGGGAAAATGTGGATTTAATAAATGAATTAATTGATTTATTTGTGAAAGTGGGAAAAGCTAGAGGATGTGATGGGTGGTTAGGATTAGATTAATCATGGTCTAATTAATTTAAGATGATGATTACATGATTTGACCCATTTGACTTAAATACTTGGATTTATTTAAATAAAAAAGGAGGAATATGAATTTTGAGATTTTAATTAAATAAAGTTTGATTTATTTAATTAAAAGGATGATGTAAGATAAAGGTTAATTTATTCAATTTAAAGGAGATGAACTTAGGAGATGATTTATTTAATCAAAAGATGGAATGTTAGGATTTTATTAAAAATTGTTCTATTTAATCAAATGAGGTAATGATTTAATTAAATAAAGTGAATTTATTTAATTAGAGGATGAAATGTTAGATAGAATTAAATAAAGGTTATTCAACTAAAATGGTGAATTGAAATTCATGCATATTTTGCATGACTACACAATGGTATGGAGAATGTTTCAATATGCACAAATCTAGGTACATCTTCAAATCCACATGTTAGTGAAATGGTAAATTTGCACGTAGAAGTTTTACAAGATGTTGGACTTAACGATGTTGACATTGATAATATTCAGAGAGATGAAACTTTTATAGAATTTGTTGAAAATGAAAATGAGAATGATCCTTTTGTTGAAAATGAAAACAAAAACTATTTTGTTGATGTAAATGAAAATGAAACCATTTTGTTGATGAAAATGTAAATCATTTTGATGTTGAAAATGAAAATGAAAATGAAAATGAAAATGAAAATGAAAATGAAGATGAAAATATAGAATGTGATGTTGAATTTAATGAAAATACTTTTTTTTAAATGAAAGTGGTCTTTTTGATAATCTTCCTGGTCAAATTTCTTGAAGGAAAATAAGAACACATGCGAATAAAATATACAAAAAATTATTTTATCATAAAAAAATTGCAATTCAATGTCAACTAATGATGCAATTGATGGGAATGCAAAAAATGAGGAAAATAATGAAAAGGTTAGGCCTTTTTGTTAAACCAAAAAGAAAAGATCAATCATTAAAACATGTTATGTCTAATGTTGTCAGTGTCATTCAATCTATTGGGAAAAATAGTCGATCTAAAGATAAAAATATAGCAAAAAGATCTATAACAATTGCTATAGTTAATAAGGATATGTGTAGGATCATGATGGGACAAAAATAGGTGATATGATGGGTATGTGTAGGGTATGTGGCTGATAACTTTTTTTTTACCCAAAATTGATGAAATGAAAAGGGTTTTTAAAGTAGATTCTCGGCTTTCCACCAATATAAATTATGCTTTACTTAGAATTTAATAAATAATTATTATTCATTTTCTATTTGAATTATGACAAAAGTCCTAATTGATAGGCTGATTGAAAAACATCTATAGATTTTTAATAGTATCATATTTTTTGAATCCAAAACATGTGTCACATTCTATGTTTCATGTACTGTAGGATTAAAAAATAATAATTGAATTTCATGAAGTTTTGACCAAGTTAAGGTGGTCAGACATACAAGTTTTTATATTTTTTAAAATTTGTAATAAAAAATTCATGATTAATTATTTACTTGGAAAAAAATTACAAAAAATATGCATCACATTGAGACATGATTCCTCTACTTATATCTAAAATATTATAAAAAAATATAATCATTTTATTGTGGTTAGGGTGGTTAGACATAAACCTACTTCTTATTTTTTCCCTGAAATTTAAGTGCTACTACATTGAAATTTAAAATTTTCACCAAATAGATTTTTTTTTTTAAATAAACCTAGTAGTTTAGAAACTATATTAAATTTGCTAGAAATTATATTCTTACATATTTTTGAAATAATATAGATAACTTATTAAAATTTTGAAGTCAAGTTGCCTAACTCTAATTTTTCTGAATTTTATTGCCACTTAAGAGCCTATTTTTTCCATGATGATCTTGCACATACCCATAAAGAAACTTTGAATAAAAAAATGGTAAGAAATATTAGTGAAGTTTAAAAAATACATCCTAAAACATTGCTAAGAGCGGAAAAAAGAAGAGAAAGTATAGAAAATGATCCTATCAACCAATGTTGGAGTTTAAGTGGTTGACTCCTGAGGTTTGATATGAAATTGAATGTTGAAATTAAATCTTTGATTGAAAAATATTAGCATGATAATACTAGAGTTTCATCTAATGCTAGAGATGTTTTAAAATTAAGGGTGGAGTCCAAAGTTCACAATCCTCACCCAAAACACCTATTAGATACAACACAAACCGAATTTAATAGAAAAAAAAATTGTGGTGATTGAGTGTTACCTAGTAATATTAAAATAAGTTAAAGGTCTTTTGAAAAATGAAAACCTTGGTATGTAAAAATTAATAAGAAACAAATATCTTGTTGTTGTAAAATGTATGTTCAATTTCATTATTTTTATGACATTTTTCGATATATACGTTGTACCTTGCATACTAACATGATTATACAAAAATGTGGTATTAATATGCCACCTAAAGCAATAAGGGAGTTTATTTCAAGTTTGTTTTGTGAAAGATCTAATGGTAAATTGTTCTATTTAAGTCCTTGTATTTTGGATAATGTATTGACTATGGAAATATTTCATTCTTAAGAATTTGTATGCATGAAAGTTTTGATAATGATTTTGGACAACAATTAGTAGATGTTAAAATATTTAAGAATGTTCACTATTCTTTAAAAGATGGAAAAATAAGAAAGCATTGTGATTTTATTACAGAAAAAGTTAGTGTCCATGCATTCATGAGTAAATTTAAGAATAAGATTGTACCAAAATATGTCATCCACTCTCAATATGCTTGATGGCTTGATGGCCAATTTCACGCATGATGGCCAATTTCATGCATGTAGAAACAAATTTCCAATTGGTTCTATACTTTCAGTGGTTGATTTTGTGAAAAATTATACTATAGCTCCATAAGAGGAAATTCAATCACAGTATTATAATTCAATGCAAGTAGTTATGTTTGTACATATTGTTTATAGACATGCAGATGATAGCATTGAGGATGATAGAAAAGTTTTGAGGGAGTAAAAATTCGAGGATGCAGTAAAATTTAAAGATGCACATGAGATTGTGGATTGGTGTAATACAAGATTATCTGCACCTAGCTTGAGTGAGTACTCTACAGTTCATTGATTCTTTTGGTTGGTTGAAGAAGAGAACATTGTACCTAGATTTGACTATGAGACAATCAGTGGATCTACTAAATGGCATCCATTTAGGAGTTCAAAAACAAGCACATGGACTATCTAGACAAGGGAGGTTGCATGTTGTTTCCAGTTTTGTATCTCAAGAGATTGGGAAGCTTGTGAAAATACAAAATGGATTGAATAGTGGGAGCAAAGATCATTACACCTGCACAAGCACATGATGAATATGAAATAACTATTAAAGAAAATGATCAAGTTTTTGCATCTGAAGACTATGGTTGTGTTTCAGACCTTGTCAAGAAGGTAATTTAATTCAATTTATTTCATTTTATTTCACTTTATTAAGTTATTTTGTAATACTAAATTATTTATATGGATATGCACAAGTTATTATATCTATTTTTATTTGCAGGACATGTGTATGTTGTTGTTACACCTGAGGGAAATGAAGAGAAAATAGAATATTGGTTGGCTTGTTGTGTGGAGACTAATCATAAGTTAATAGCACATCGAGAAGATGATGATGGCTATTATTATCGAATAGGTACGGTGATCCCCTTAAGACATACCCTTAAGCAAATTTTGATAACAAGTTTTTGATCCCCTTAAGCAATTTTTTAGAACAAGTCTTTGATCCCCTTAAGAAAATTTTGAGAACTTATTTAATGATGGTTTTCAAGTTTTTTAATAGGATCAGTGGTGGTTGTTGGCACTTGGCTACGAAAATACCTGGCAAGGAAGAATGGTCTACCTACATTCAAAGATTATGAAATGCATAAAAATATTATACATTATTCACATTTGGTGGTGGCAACAAATATAAAACTAGATTAGTATCGTGGAAGACCTACAAATAAAGTGCTATGGACAATTTCTATGGAATAGAATGAGACAATCATAGATGGATTGCAAAAAAGAGAGGATGCAAATGGTACAATGGAATAAGTAAATATAGGTAAATATAGTTTTAGTTTTATATTGTCCTTTTAAATAGATTAAATACATGTTTATATATTGGTCAAGTGTGTTATTAGTTGAAATTGATTTAAATTTTCCTTTTTTAGATCCTTAAGCCATAATCAGAAAAAGGATCGAGTCCATGTAGATTCAACCTAGACAACATGGAATACTTGGTAAAAATAGGTAATTATTAGTTAAATTATATTTAAATACATGTTTTGATTACATATTGATATTCCTTGTACATTAATAGTTAAATTTGATTTATTATCCTCTTTTGTATCTTTAATCCATAATTGCATTGATCTCATACTTTGAAACAAAAAGGAGAGGATGCCTAGATTCAACCTACACACATGTATGGAATACTTTTAAATGCAGGTACTTGAGTTGTGTACATATACATAGTTTTATATAAATTAAAATATGTATGTTTTTGATGATTTCATTGATATTGCTTGTACCCTTTTGATATCAGGTGGTGTGAAGACCTACTACATTTTGGGCATGAGTTTGAGATGTTCTTGAGATGGCATATCCAACTTTTGGAAATATTTGTTTTAGATGACATATATGTACATACATACTTACAGAATTAAAAAATTTGTACAAATTACAAATACATGTACATACACAATTATGTACTATATGTACTTCTATGTATCAAAATCGATATTCTATATATTTTTTTTATTAAATGTTCATGTTTTCCTACTTTGGAACTTTATATTTGATTGTATAATCACTAAATATCATGCATAAATTATTGTTAAATAAATTATATCCTTAAGACGTTGTCTTATGACCCCTTAAGACATCCCCTTAACACAGTATATTTTGACCCCTTAAGACCCCTTAAGACATCCCCTTAAGATGTATTATGTCCCCTTATGATGTTGTATTATGACCCCTTAAGACATCCCCTTAAGACGCCGTATTAGGAACCCTTAAGACATCCCCTTAGGACATTGTATTATGACCCCTTAAGACATCCCCTTAAGACATTGTATAATTAGGACCCCTTAAGACATCCCCTTAAGATGTTGTATTATGACCCCTTAAGACATCCCCTTAAGATGTCATATTAGGACCCCTTAAGACATCCCCTTAAGATGTATTATGACCCCTTAAGACATCCCCTTAAGACATTGTATTAGGAACCCTTAAGATATGTCATATTAGCACATATCCTAAATATTATACTTAATTATATCATTTGTTATGATGACTCGCCCTAAAACTTATAATACTTGTTAATATCACTTAATATTTATGGTATTATTTATTTCTTAAAATCTTATCCTTTCTAGTATATAAATGGATTACTTTTTTTTATAAATTATGATTTATTGACTAATTATTGATTGACATGAATTGAATAAATTCACTAACTAATTATCGCTAATTATTGAATGTACTATTAATTTCAACTTTAATTTCATATTTATATTTAATTTCACATTAATTATGGAATTTCCTATTAATTTCAACTTTAATTTCATATTTATATTTAATTTCACATTAATTATGGAATGTCCTATTAATTTCAACTTTAATTTCATATTTATATTTAATTTCATATTAATTATGGAATATCCTATTAATTTCAACTTTAATTTCATATTTATATTTAATTTTACATTAATGTGCTATATTAATGTCTTGACTATGAACATAAAATGCATAAATGTACATGTGTAAATTAAAATTTCAAAAAACAATAAAGTCCATAATTTATGTAACATATTAAGTGCATGAAACCAATATATTAAGCGCATGAAATAAAGTCTATCAAAGTATAACCCATGAACTAAAGTCCAACTAAGTACTTGAGCCATGAAATATAAAGTCCAATAGAGTACATGAGAAACCAGAAATGTAGTCCATGAAGTAAACAAATATAACACATAAAATCATGTTTCTAGGTCATGTATTGTCTCTATAATCAAGAGACCTCTTCATGCCATGCGGACTATGTGGATGACCTAAAACACTTTGTACAAGAGAAAGATGAAATCAGATGTAAGATAATGAAAAATGATTTAATGACAATTTAATTTATATAATTCATCATAAAATTAAATTACCATCATATCTGGGTCTAGATGCTCTAGTGCACTTGAAGCAACCTCTAAATTATCTAAATCAATCTACATAAACAAGACAAAGAAAGTTGAAATTAGAAATAAGTCTACAATTAAAAATGACTTAATTCAATTTAATTTATAATTTATCATATTTTAATTGTACCATATTTTGAGGTTGTCCACCCTCTTCTCCAAGACCTATTTGTACATACTCAACTACAAGATGTGTCTCATGCTATAAAAGAAAAAGAATTTAAAACATATATTAGCTCATATTATATATATTCAATTTAAAATTTAAAATTAAAGTTATATTCAAAATATATAATTTAAAATTAACTTTAAATATAATAAAAATTTTAAATTACCATTTGATCTGGAGCCTGCTTTGCATGTCCTTCTGGAGGTGTAACTATGTATGGGTCAAGCCTAAAAGTCACACTAACAAAGTCCTACAAGATCAAATTTAAAGCATGTATACTTGAATTAGGTTAATATATATATATATATATATATATATATTCAAGTTTGCACATTTTGTGTAGAATTTTTTTAAAAAAACCTAAAAATCGGAGGCCTCACGAGTAGCCGCAACATCTAATGTTTTCTTGATTCCCATTCTCATTGTGGTATCAACCTAGAAATACGTGTAGACATTTAATGCTTATAATATTTACAAGTGTACATGCACATTTCATATATAGTGAATTCAAAATTCATAATTGTAACTATACTAATGTAAGTTAAACAATTTACAATATAAATGTACCTGCCCCTAATCTACGACACCTGATACTAGAGTGTTTGACAACCCCTCGGGTGGAATCAACGTGGAAGTCGATTGACTCACCTAAACCAACATAAATATTTTAAAAATATATGTGATTCAATTATAAATTTAAAACTCAAGTTAAAAATAATTTCATATATAAATTTAAAAAATTAAATCAAAATACCCCATAAGGCTTGTTGAGTAGGACTAGTGTCAATGTATGTACTCATGGAACAGATGATTTCCCCATCATTAGTGTCATTTGTACACCAAATAGTTTGATTGTTAAAATGTATTGCAAACTTTTCTTTGATATATACATTCATCAAAATTATTATACAATGAACATGTAGATGCATATTTATACCTGTGTCACAGTGTCCTCAGGGTGATGGTTTGCTATAAGAAACTCTAAAAATGAATTGATGCGATAGTTAGATGAACCACCAAAATCTCCACATCCACCCAAACTAGGTGTGGTCTGACCAGGTCCATACCATATTTGATGACAACTAGTACATACATGTGGGATGGGAATCGACACTCCTAGAGTGGTACTCAAACTAGCTCCATAAAACACTCCATCATCATCATCCCTATGATTTGTACCTTCTATAATAGAAGCATGTTGCTCAAGGCCTCTTGTGAGTGTACTAAGGGACCTAATGTCAAGACAATAGCTCGATGATGTACAGGTGCGGGAATGGGAGGACCAGGAGTAGAAACAAGGGGTTGTACATGCATGAGGCATTAGGGATCAACCCGTACCCCTAACCTCTATTGTGGCATGTTTCCACCAACACCCTAAAATTATTTAAAATCAAAATAATTAGGCTTTTCCCCATAATAAACTCTACATACAGTTTCCTCAAAAAATACAATGGGAACTCCCAATTAGCATGTGGTGGACTATCAAAAACCATATACCATCAGTCCCAAAAATTTGCGCTCATCTATGGATGTATGCACCACCTCATGGATATTCTAGATTTATTTAGAGGAATGGGTTGTTGGGTTGTTGAGGTATTCTTTCATTATTTTAAGGTCTAAAATTTTTTTATAAGAGAGACTATTAGTATAAAATTGCCTCATATGTTCTCTGTCTCACTGATGCCTATCTAGATCAAAATAAATGATCCTGATGGCATCCACAAAATTTTGCATCATAGATGCAAAATGTCTCACATGTGGTGTAATCAATTCATGACTTTGCATAGCATTGATTTGATTGTGTATGGATGCAACTTGATCATTTATGCATGCTCGCAAGTGAGCCTCATCAGATGCAATAGGTACTGGAGGTGGCATATTAGGTGGAGTTTGATGAGGTGGTGGGTTGATGATATCATCAATGTTAAAATCATCCATGATATAAGATATAAGTCTGCACCTACATTAAATTATACAAAATTATCATACAAACTTTAAAAATTACAATAAATAGTTAAATTTGAAATGCACATATACATTGATTGAACTTTAGCACGTGCATACAAAATTCAAAATTTAACATGTACATACATTTAAAATAAAAAATATGATGCATAATTTGCATGCATACATCATTAAACTAAACTATGTACATACATACAAATTTCAAATTTTAAGAACTATATGCAATTTTAATACATGTGCACATACTAAAAAATAAACTTGAAACATTCACACAAAAGCTTATTTTATGTCTAACGCATAAATATATATATATATATATATATATATATATATATATACAATGCATACATCATTAAAATAAACTATGTACATACACACAAATTTCAAAATTTAAGAACTACATGTAATTTTAATACATGTGTACATACTAAAAAATAAACTTGAAACATTCACAAAAATCTCATTTTATGTCTAACACACACACACACACACACACACACACACACACATATACGATGCATAATTTGCATGCATACATCATTAAACTAAACTATATACATACATAACAAATTTCAAAATTTAAGAACTATATGTAATTTTAATACGTGTGTACATACTAAAAAATAAAGTTTGAAACATTCACAAAAATCTCATTTTATGTCTAACACACACACACACACACACACACACACACACACACACACACACACACACACACACATATATATATACGATGCATAATTTACATGCATACATCATTAAACTAAAATATATACGTACATACAAATTTCAAAATTTAAGAACTATATGATTTTAATACATTTGTACATACTAAAAAATAAACTTGAAACATTCACAAAAATCTCATTTTAAGTCTAACACATATATATATATATTACAATTTTCCAACAGGAGAAATCATGATCTAGTAGATAGTCATAAAATACATAATATTATTAATTCATCATTATAAGTTCATAAATTCCACTAAATTCATAAATTCATGTCACTAAAAATATCCATCTATAACCAAAATCATCAATTCATGTCACTAAAAATATCCATCCAACAAAATTTATAAATTCATTACACAAAATATCCATTGAACCAAAATTCATAAATTCATAACTATTTAAGATCATTGTCTTAATTTAGAAACTATTGTGGCTCTCTACTACATCTCTTCATTTCTTTGTGTTTTCCTTTTCAAAATCAAAAGTTTTCCTCTCCTCTAGCCATTGTCAATGCTCATCTAAGATCCCATCCATAGCCCTGACAACATCAACAATGGTTTGCATCCTAGATGCAATCATCCTCACGGGTGGTGTGACACATTCTTCATTTTGAATAATGTTGATTTGATCTTGGATGGTTCTAACATTGGAATTGATTCATGCTTGCAAACGAGCACCATTGATTTTAGGTGGTTGAGGTAGGTAGCTATGAGGTGGAGTGGGTGGGGGTGGAGGTGAAGGTGGTGGAGATGGATGGCACAGAGGTGGATTGTGAATATTATTGAATCGATCCATGCGATCTCTAAGATATGAATGAACTTGTATTAGATTTGTAATTTCCAAATGTAAGATACATGTTTAGGAAATTCCCTTAAACCATTCAATATAAATGGCCTAATTGAATACAAATGATAAAATATGTAAGCCTCATTTATGTCTAAGGCATGTTACTTGAATGAAAATACAATTAATTATTAATATAGGACAATTTATGAATGCTATACAGTTTACGGTTTAGAGTTTAGGATTTACATTTTAGGGTAATAGGATGGCTTAAGGGGATCTATGTAGTAAGGTCCTAGTACAAAATGAAATGGCTTTTAAGTGAATGAAATTTGGTGAAGATGCCCAAGGAAACCAAATTTCATTAAGGTCCAAGGCAACTTCACCAAATTTTATTCACTTGAGCCATGTCATTTTGTCCTAGGAACTTACTAGGCATAGATC